>BRDA01014791.1:0-12549 GCA_036984385.1 Crenuchus spilurus | reverse complement strand
CAGCTGGGTTGGCAGGAGGTGGTCACAGTGTTAAAATGATACACTGTTGTGATGAAGTTGTGTGCCTGCTGGGTATGTAGATGTGCCATGGGGACAAGTGATGTAATTGTGGACAATCCAGCCAAGTCCAACAAAGCTCAAGACCAAGACTAGACAGAGACTCATAGATTATCTCAAAAATGAGACCAAACTTGAGTACTACAACACTATCAACTACACCAGCATTTCTACAACAGAAAAAGAACAAAAAACAAAAGAAAATGTGTTGCAATGGCCCAGAACTCCAAAGTCCAGAACTCAACCTAATTAAAATGTGTGCCAGCTGGGTTGGCAGGAGGTGGTCACAGTGGTAAAATGATACAGTGTTGTGATGAGGTAGTGTGCCAGCTGGGTTGGCAGGAGGTGGTCACAGTGGTGAAATGATACAGTGTTGTGATGAGGTTTTGTGCCAGCTGGGTTGGCAGGATTTGGTCACAGTGGTGAAATGATACACTGTTGTGATGAGGTTGTGTGCCAGCTGGATTGGCAGGAGGTGGTCACAGTGGTGAAATAATACATTGATGTGATGAAGTTGGTGCCTGCTGGGTTGGCAGGAAGTGGTCACAGTGGTGAAATGATACAGTGTTGTGATGAGGTTGTGTGCCAGCTGGGTTGGCAGGAGGTGGTCACAGTGGTAAAATGATACACTGTTGTGATGAAGTTGTGTGCCTGCTGGGTATGTAGATGTGCCATGGGGACAAGTGATGTAATTGTGGACAATCCAGCCAAGTCCAACAAAGCTCAAGACCAAGACTAGACAGAGACTCATAGATTATCTCAAAAATGAGACCAAACTTGAGTACTACAACACTATCAACTACACCAGCATTTCTACAACAGAAAAAGAACAAAAAACAAAAGAAAATGTGTTGCAATGGCCCAGAACTCCAAAGTCCAGAACTCAACCTAATTAAAATGCTGTACACACAAAAAACCTTTATGTATGACTTCCCCTGTGAAAGTTCAGTGAACAGATAAAATAGCTTTGTCACAGAAATAATAATTAAAATGTCCAGAAAATAACAGAAATATGCCTCACCAGCATTTTGCAGGTAGGAATACTCATAGCCCATGTCTTTACTGGAAAGAAAGTAATCTCCATTCCTGAACAGAGGAAGGAAGGGTGCCATGTAGTATTCACTGTTGTGTCCAATCGGAGCATTTGATGTGGGGTAGTGAGATCTTTCCGGGTTATGTCTCCTCAGCCACTGCTCATAGATACTGAGGATGGCAATCAAGCACAAGATAAGTCTTCAGTCAAATACTGTTGTTCAGATTAAAGCAAATATCATTTGCATAAATACATTTTTAAGATGTTATTCAGAGTGAAAAATGTGAAATATTCCATACTTTTGAGATAAGCTTTTAACCATTTTTAAAAGCACATTCAGGGTAGAGAAAGTAAAAATAATACCAAAAATAAAAACTTTTGAATTTATTACTATTTACATAATTTTTTGCCAAAAATAACTCAGTTTTAACCACTGTAAAAAAATGTGAATGGATATGTTTCACTACAATTCACAACAAAACATTCTAGATGATTTTGATTACATCTCTAATATTAATATCCAGAAAACCTTTTAAAAATAATATTGTATAGAAATCACCGGAAGAATAAAAAAGTGAACATATAAAATTGAACCATTCATTTTTAATGACTACTACTTACCTATCAACGAAGGCATGATGCAGAATGAAAATTGGGTCATTGGCTGAACCCTGCACTGAAGACATTGAACCATTCATGTAGACGTGCAGAGCTGCATGCATGCCCAGCTTAGCACTGTTCCCCAGACCAGTTCGAGGATCTCCGAAGCCTGTATTAAGGGAGCATCACAGACAAGAATGTGAATGCAGGTTTGGCTAGACTTTAAGGGACAGATTTAGTAAACCTCAATTCTATTGTCTTACATTACACTATATGCACTAGCACACAGACTATAGTCTATACACTACATTATACACACTATAGTCTCTACAGCTGCTGTTTTCATCCTTTATCCATTCTTATGTTCACATAAACATTCCATGTATGTGCTTAAGTGCAAGCATGACTAATCTAAACCAAACACTAAGACATGCCATAACATAAGCTCGGTCATCCTCTAGTCCTACATCAGTGGTCACAAGATACTGCCCACAGTACACAGTGGATATTTTTGGCTGGTGAATTCTATTCAGTCCAGCAGTGATACTGAGGTATATAAAAACATCAGCAGCTCTGTCACCACATCAGTGTCAGTGAATGTGTTATAAAATGTGTTTTAAACGTAATTGTCTATTCTATAATAAATAAAATCTGTGTATTAAAATGTGTAGATAAATATCTTGTTTAATTCAGTAGAGGACATTGTGTAATTGACCAGGTATGTCCAAATGTTTGATAAATCTATTGAAATGTACAGTACGTAGCTGTCTTTTATATATAATTCTATTTAACCTTCCAGCGTGTTCCTGAAGCTCATGTTGGCTGTGATGTCCATTGGACTGGTGTCATACTGGGACAGACTGAGAGTAAATTCCACCTCAGTAGATGTAGGAAGTCCATCCGAGAGGTTCTTATCGTGATTACCGGGGTTGCGCGTTATGGGGCCTTCTTCCCTACCATCACACAAAACCCCTCTCAAACTGTACTCTGGTGCTCTGGAGCAGATCACCTATAAGGACCACAATAATACAAATATATCGTATGCATCATATAACTAACTGTACAATTAATTAATATGTAAAACATCTATCAACTTCAAATATTAGCATCTGAGAAATGTTTATTGTATTCTAAGAGTTCTGCATACCACCACTACATCCTGCATATTTCTATTTACTACAAAAAAGCAGCATTGCTTTTCCTGATACAGTCACACAGCTCAGAACTGCACTGCTATCTTGGTATCACTGCTATGCTGAGAATGGTCTACTGCCAGAATAATATCTAGACAGTGGTGAACCTGGTCCCTTTCCAATAACAGAAGGTCAGTGATAAATGTGCAGCAGCAGAGCTCCTGTAATTCTAAATCTGCTCTCCTAAATAGAGGTTCTTCAAAGGTTCTTTAATAAAGAAAATTCACACAACTCAGAAAAAATGCTTTTCGTGAAATGGTTCTTCAAGTTTATGAAGAAAACAATAAAAACAGGTTTAAATAGCAAAAATGGCCAAAAGGCATTTAGAGTTTTGTGTACAAGGTGTTTGTTTATACACTTTTGCATTCTTCAAATGGTTCCTCTATATGTTTTGGCTTTGATTTGCAATTTTTGGAAGGAAAACTTGAACTTGAATGCATAATGTGGAGATTCTCTGAACTTTAGAAAAGTTCTTCAAGCTCACACATCTCAATGTCAGTTTCACTGAAAAATTCTTTAGCAAAATAAAAATTACTTCTGTTATGACATTGCTCCAAAGAAGCCTTTATATTCATTTTGTACAAATTAAAGTGGTCCTTGAGTATAGCTACAAGGTATAGTATGTGTACTTGATAAGCTGGAATAAGGGCAGATCCAATTAAATTTTCCTTTGCTGAAGTATCATTGTAATCAATACATTTATTTCACATACCTTCCAGGAGGAGAACACAGATGAAGGACTGATAAGGTTTGGGTTGAAACTGCTTTGGCTTCCCATAAGCTCGTCAGTGCATACTTGACATTCCTTAGCATCTCGCCAGTCCCAGTATGGAATAGTGAAACTGAAGTCACCTGTTAGCTTCCTTATCTCTTGTTCCCATCTGAGTAAGTACACTCTGTGCCATGGCAAGAAGGCTGGTGCCCAGTGCCCAAAATCAACCCCCCTCCATATATTGTTGGTGCCACCTAGAAGAGCATGTCGAGAAACATAATAGTGCATCCAAACATACAGGTCAAAGATAGAGACATTCATGAACATAGGGTTGGTGCCATTGTTCATTTCACTGTAGGTGCCAGTAGCAATCACATAATCTTGGCTGATTGTATTCTTTGCCAGATTGAGGTAAGAAATTAACTTCTGCTTTTCCGTAGATGACAGCTGGAGTATGTTTCTTCGGACTGATTCACGACGTTCACCACAATTTGGTCCAAAGTAACCAAAACGGCATTCTCCACAGTTGTGTCCCATGTAGTTCTGGAGGCAGTGGCAGGTGCGGTTGTAAAACACAAGGGGCCATCTTTCTCTGTCGTCTAAACCTTCAAATGGGTACTGAGGGCCATTTGGTTCTTCAGAAACCACCACATCTTGACAAATTCCCCGGCCCGATCGTGCTCCACAGGCTGACCCATCTCCTTCCCAAACTGGACAGCACTCCTTTGAGGTGAGGACTTCACTGCTGGTGCATTGCCGAGGAAACTGCTGAAAGGTAGGTGTCAGCAAATGAAGGAAAAAACCCACAAGAACCAGCAAATGCATCACATCAGTGAAAAGCTTCTCCTGCTTGTGATAGTTCAATGAGAATTTGGGGTTAATCCTTTCATGGTCTTTTCTTTTTTTCCTCTTTAAGTCTTTCCCACACCCCCCATCAGCTTCTTCAGATCACATGCCTCTTAGCCACAGGTCGTTTCAGAGTAAAAAATTCTTTCAGTCAAATCCGCCCACTGCTGGAACTGGGAACTCTTCTATCCATAGCAAAGTCTCACTTACAGTGCTCCTTTTATTCCCAGTTGGACTTACAAGCACACCCTAAATGGTGGTTTTACAATGAGGTCGGGCACTTAATACCAGCGTTTTTTTCTGTATTCATACCACAGACACTTTGATTAAGATGTGATACTCTATGGATGACTTACTACTGTTATTTATACATCAGGATTTCCATGTTTTTTTGCCAAGAAAACAGTCAGTGTTGAGTAGATAACTTAAGAAATGAAATTCAGAACTGATTACAACAATTTGCATGACAATCTTGAACATGTAATCTAATCGGATTACTTCTGATCTGGTTCATTTGCTTTCATAATTCCTCATTATCTGAAGATATAGTTCTTAAATCTCCTCCACATCTTTATTCTTCCATATCCTCACATAACTATTGTAATCAGTCACAGCAGCACTGTTATTATGCAGTTTATGGGCACGCTTAATGAATTAAGAGTTAATAAATGAATGTATTGCTGCTGCCTAATCAAAAATGTAATCCTTAAAAACAATAATCCATCAAATAACTTTAATCTGATTACACTTTTTTCAAGTGCTATACTCCAATAACAAAATATGTGATTTTTATAATTAGATTACATAATCCACATTACTGCCCAAGACTGATTAGACTATAGTCATCTGTGAGCTCATATGTACTCTCTACTTCAATAAGTCAAAGGAAACTGTCTGTTTCAATTATTTGAAACTAAACACAGGTTTAATGTGCAGTTCCTGACTTTACCAGAGGATGGCACTGTGATCAAATAACAGAGTAGGATGTACTTGAGGAGAGTTTATTTTCTGCCATGACAAAAAAAAACTCATTTCTCTGAAGACACCTCTTGCAGATAGTGAAACTTTGTCCCAGATCAGCTCAGGGATTAATTTTGCTAAGAAAAATAATTAAATAACAGTCCTCTCCTTATCAAATTTTTTCTCATTATGTGGACAATCATACATGTTCCTAACTGGTTCTTAGCTTGGATGTATGATTCAAAGAGAAGCCTTTAATTGTTGTAGAGCATCATGTATTTAGGTATGTAGATTATTTTTACTTGTCAAGGTTCTTCAGCAACACTCTTCTCTTTTATGATAATTGTCATTTTAAAGCATCAAATGGTTCTTCCATAAGTGTTTTTTTTCTGTTTGCACCAAATACCATTTTGATACCTTTATTTTAACAATGTAAAATATTTTTACATCACTAACTAAAAGTGTTTCCATGCAGCACTTCTTACTGCAGAGATAATAATGACCTCATCACAATATGCATTCATTGTGCAATATATCATAATCTGCTACTGTTATGACACTTTATATATATACATATGGTTACACACTCACCTCTCAGCACTGAGGTCTTGGGTTCAAGTCTCTATCCGGGTGGAGTTTTCATGCTCTAATCCATGTATCCCACAGTCCAAAAACATGGTGGTCAGGTGAATTGGGTACTCTAAATTGTCCTTGTGTGTGTGTGTGTGTGCAATGGATTGACACCCTGTCCTGGGTTTTGCTAGGATAGTGTAATGTCCTGCCATTTGCCCAGTGAAGGGGTGGGGGACCATGATCAAGATTAAGCAGAACATAATGGTTGGATGGATGGATATTCCTATTTGTACAAGCATATTTCTTTAACATATACTGTGTTTATTCATTCTCTTATATTCTATTATGTCTTGTTGTTGTTGTTGTTGTTGTTGTTGTTGTTGTTGTTGTTGTTGTTAGGGGCGGCATGGTTGTTTAGTGGTTGCTCGTTCGCCTCTCAGCGCTGGGGTCTTGGTTTTGAGTCCCTATCTGAGCAAAGTTTCCATGTTCTCCCCGTGTCTGCGTGGGTTTCCTCCGGGGTCTCCGGTTTCCTTCCACAGTCCAAATTTTTTTTTTTTTTTTCTGCCTATTATATACATATGTTCAAGTTTATATTATGTCATACAGTTCTATGAACAAAAGCCCATAACTGTAGTTTTGAATCTTTAGAAAGATTTTTCATGCTCACACGTTAATGATTATTAGTGATTATTTAATGAAGCAAAGGTGGCATCATGACATCACTCCACATGATTTCATTTTGAGATGGTGAGTGTAGCATAGCAAATTAGTCTTAACACTAAACCTTTAGATAAATCTGGGAAAAACTTCCTGTGAGTCCAAACAGAGCACTGAGTTCACACAGCCTACGCTTCAAACTCTGCTGGAATCTGCACAGACTCGCTAAGCTCAGCCCAGCTGGTTCATTGCAAATCTGGCTGCAGAAGAGACGTGTGCCGATCTGCTTAGATCTCAGACACTTGGAGTAAAGCGCGTAAAAGCGCGGGGGTCTGTGATGCCATGTGACGAACCGGAATCGACGCAGGGCGCTGAAGTGAGCGCTCAGACACACAGACAGACAGCAAAGACACCAGCAGCGGCGCCACGTAACGACACAACGGTAAGATCAGGAGTCTGTCGTTATTATACAGAGTCTTCTCCAGCTCTAATGGCAGGTCTGTTTCGTTTGCGTTGTATACAGACACGTCTGCTGTTTTCCAAACTCAGCACTGAAAGACAAACGCTGCAGATCTCTGTATCTCGTCATATTTACGCAGGTGTGGTTATTTAGTCTGTGTTTGTCTGTAGAGTTTTCAGCACCACGGACAGCTCTGCTGCTCGTCAGGATGCTCTTGTACACCAGTGTAGATGATTTCAGGAGTTCCTCGAACTTTAAACACGTTAAATAGACGCTGATGGCTCTTAACTGTTGCAGATTGTGAAATGTGGCATTTCAAGAAAGCGTTGATATGATCGTTGATAATGAAAGTGTGACCATTGCTTCACAGGATTCTCTCCATGCCAGCACAGCCGGTACACTCACACACTGGATTAGTCATTTGCCAAGAGGTATTTTAGTTCTTAAAGAGAAAGACTGATGCAATTATGGGGAAAAATCAAAGGAATTATGTGAGCAGTCTAGCTGTTTATAGATGATGATGATGATGATGATGATGATGATGATGATGGTGGTGGTGGTTTAAATAATTGGAAAAGCAGTATTTTGTTTATAGCTTGCTGTACATTAAAATAGTATATATTGGCATCTTTATCTTGTTATCAGTGCTATGCTGGGAAAGGTCCACCACCAGAATAATATCTAGTCAGTGGTGGTCCTGCTCCCTTTCCAATTATATAGGGTCAGTGATAAATGTGAAGCAACAGATGAACTCTAATGATACTAAACCTACTTTACTTAAAAATGAGCTTCTTCAATGGTTCTTTAATAAAGTCAATAGTTACTGAGCATTGTTATTGACAATACTGTCTGTTTGAAAACAGGCTTAAATAGCAAAAATCATTTTTATGTAATTTTGTGCACAAGGTGTTTGCTTAGATGTAGACTTTTTAAAGTGTCTTTTCAGGTTTAAGTTCTTTTCAGGTTTAATTAATTGGAA
Organism: Crenuchus spilurus; assembly: GCA_036984385.1. Lineage (NCBI taxonomy): Eukaryota > Metazoa > Chordata > Actinopteri > Characiformes > Crenuchidae > Crenuchus > Crenuchus spilurus. Next base: position 4,479 of record BRDA01014791.1, on the reverse strand, counting down.
ACATCTACCCTTTTGTTTATAACCTGCTGTACACTCATTTGTGTCTTTTTCTATCTCAGTCTCAGAGAGATGTTTCAAGAAATCAGGCAACATGCCTTTGAATCCGACATTGCCCTGACAACAGCTTTTCTTTGTCACACTTCACAGAGTGGAGGATGGGTGAGGAATGATCATCTCCAGAGATATCGTCCTAGATGTTCTGTCTGAGCTTCTTTTTTGTTATCTGTTGCAGATGTCCTGAGGGATCTACCTGTGTTTGGCATCGACTGATCTGAAAGGTAGCAGGAAATGGGGATTTTGTTTGTCTTGCTCTTCGCGCTGCTTGGAAATGATGCCAAGGTTTCAATTTTGGGTACTCTGGTCCAGGCTCAGTCCAATGAGCGCCGGGTCCTGGCCCACATCCCTGGCGATGTCATCATTGGGGCACTGTTCTCTGTGCACCACCAGCCACCAGCAGACAAAGTCCATGAGCGGAAATGTGGTGCAGTTCGTGAGCAGTATGGCATCCAGCGCGTAGAGGCTATGATGCACACTCTGGACCGCATTAATGCTGACCCCAACATCCTGCCCAATATTACTCTGGGCTGTGAAATCCGTGACTCCTGCTGGCACTCTGCTGTGGCCTTAGAGCAAAGCATCGAATTCATACGTGATACTTTGGTCTCGGCTGAGGAGGAGGAGGGCATGTCTAAGTGTGCGACTGATGGTGGGGGGACACCCATGAAAGGCAAGAAACCCATTGTGGGTCTCATTGGGCCTGGGTCCAGCTCAGTGGCCATCCAGGTACAGAACCTTCTCCAGCTCTTCAACATTCCACAGATCGCCTACTCAGCCACCAGCATGGACCTCAGTGACAAGTCTTTGTATAAGTACTTCATGAGGGTGGTGCCTTCAGATGCTCAACAGGCTAGAGCCATGGTGGACATTGTAAAAAGATACAACTGGACCTACGTCTCGGCCATACACACTGAGGGTAAGATGTGACATGCACTCCTTGTGTGAATGTGAAAGGGCTTCTAGTGGAACAAGAGCAACTCTTGGTTCCATTCAATTGAACATTTTAAAAGGATCATCCATTAACAGGTTCATATGGAACCAGAAGTGGTTCTTTTGCAAAGAACCCTTTGTGGAACCTTTTTTACATTTTAGCCATGCTGTTTATCTCTGTAGAAGAGGTAAAAAGGAAGGTAAAAGTTTAGGTTTAGGCTTTTGTTCTTTAGCAGACAATTTTATTTTGGAGAATTGTATGTTGTTTGTTTGTGGTTGTGAAGCGCCATCAACAAATGAATACTGCAGACAGAAAATATTCACTGACAGCCTGACAGGTAAGTATCTCAGCTACAGAGTCTGACATCACATAGGTTTGCTTTGAAAGGTTCATATATTTAGTGGTTTATACCAGTGTGACAAATTCTATAATTCCTTTTTTTGCAGATAGAAAATATTTTGCATCAGAAACATAGAGCAGTCCTGGCAGGTATTATACCTGCTTTCATTACATACTTCATTATTGATAATGCAAAATGAAGGAGAAATATTGTAATCCAGCAACTCTTTTGTATAATTCATATATTCCTCTGAATCTTGCAGTGGAAAATTAAATTTAAAATAGGTTCTAAAGTGTGCTAAAAAAAGAGAAGAATCATGGTAACACTGCATGACAGCTACATAAGCTCATCAAGATATTTGACATTTTTAAAGGCTTATTCAAATAGATGATAGATATCATAAAGGTAATTTTTTGAAATTTTATCAAAGCTGGCAAAACAATATTTGTAACAGATTAAATCTATTGGAATAAGCCTTTACACATATTTATGTAGGTTTATGTTAGTTGTCATGTTGTCTCAAATAAGAAAAGTTGGCACAGTATGGAAAATCAGGTAAATGTGTTTTTTTGCTTTGTCATCTATTTAATTAAAGACAGTATGAACACAATATGTTTTATATTTTGTCTGGTCAACTTCATTTAATTTTTAAGATACATCCATTTCTCAATTTCAGGCCTGCAAAACATTCCAAAAATGTTAGAAAGGGGGGCGGAGTGGGGGATTGACACAAATTTAAAACTAGTAATGAATAAAAAACTAAAACATAATGTGATTTCAAACAGGTGATGTCAACAGGTGATTATAATCATGATTTGGTACAAACATATTATCCTAGACAGGCTTTGTAGAGCAAAGATGAGCTAAAGATCTCCAATATGCCAACAGTTCATGAGAAGATTTTTGAGATGTTGAAAAACAGTATTCATCAAAGAGAATAGAAAAGAGATTTGCATATTTCTCCCTCTACAGTGCATAATATCATCAATATCTGGAGGAATTTCAGTGTGGCAAGGGCAAGGGTACAAGTCTAAGCTGAACAGCTGTGATCTCCAATCCCTCAAATGGGACTGCATCAAGAACAGTCCACCATCAATGGCTTATCTAACCACATGAGCAAGATATTACTGTGTCAAGTCATTGTCAAGTGCTAGAATACATTACAGTCACAAATGACACTTTAGAAAACTTTACTGTGCAACAAAAGAAGTCTTATCTTAACCATGTCCAGATGTTGCATCAACTTCTCTGAGCTCAGGTGGATCTGGGATTAACCATCAAAGTGGAAATGTGTATTATGGTCAGGTGGACCAGTATTTAGGAAGAAATGGACACGGTGTGCTTCAGACGAACTACTCAAAAGACCATCCATACTGTTATCAGCAGCAAGTCAAAAAGCCAGAGTCTGTCATGGTGTGGGATTGTGTTAGTGCCCTTGGCAAAGCTAATTTACACATCTGTGACTGCAGCAGTAATGCAGAAAAGTACATGGAGATTTGCCTTTAAAGGGAAAAATATTTTACAGGGATGTCCATGCATTTTTCAGCAATACAATGCAAAACCACAAGCTGCACACATTATAAAGGCATGGCTTCCTGCAGTTGTGATCTGTCTCTAATAGAGAGTGCAGGAAGATTTTTGAAAATTTTACAACAACCCTGTACTGCTACACGTTAATGTGTTTGCAGGAAGAATCCGATCATGCCAAAACATCTTTTAAATGTTGTGAGAAGAAAAAGAGTAAATGCTTAAAAAAGGTAAAAACAAATAAAATGAAGTTGACCACATAAAACATGAAATATCTCGGGTTCATACTGTCTGCAGTGAAGTAAAAGTCAAAGTAATTTGTCAAAACATATTTTATTTGCATTTTTCTATACTGTTCCATGTTTTTCTGGCATTAGGTTATAGGTATCATGTTGTCTTATGTATAGTACATTACAGTGAAATGATACCAGAATTTAATCCCCTAAAGTACTTTCACGAAATATTTCTTCAGAATGCAATTTTTGTAAATGAGACTTGAGTGTGTAGTACCTTTTTCAAACTTAAAGTAAAAATTCTAGACAAAGCCAAAGAGGTGAAACATATATGGAATGTAAATTAAATCACAGGTTTAGTCCACACACAAGGTAATTACCATAACTCACACTTTGTGCTGTTGACAGGTCCAAACTGCCAAAATGCATTAACTTTCCTCAGTGTATTTGAATAATGAACCATGTGTCACACCACCATCCAATAGCAGCCCTGATGGACTCCAAGACTGATGACCTGGCAGACAAATGTTAATTACAGCTCTGGTTAAATATGGAAGCCAGACCCTAGTGATCATTTCCATAGTGAGCTGACAACTATGAAACAGCACTGAGCAGGTCTTCAAATATACTCTTAGAGTAGAAGGTGCATAAGGAAATTAATATAATTGCTCATTAACATTCATTTAGATATTAGGGTGAAGTATCAAAGAACAAAAGTGTCTAACAATTACCTTTGAAAATGAACATACAAAATAAATCAGAATTTGTAATGTAATTGTACGTAATTTTGTAGTTAATGATATAATGACCTGCTTCAGATAGCTTCAGTTCATTAGAGCAGTGTTTTAAAATTCTAAATGTTTTATTTTCACCATTATTTACATTCAATGTAATCAATTTGAAACTCCTCCACATTATCACAGCCTTGTTTGTCTATAAACAGTTGATGGGCATATTGAGACCCAGCATGGCTCCGTTACTGTGGTTACTGTGTAGGCGCCCTGCTTTTGTTTTTGTCTCTCTGTTTGTGTCATGACAGACCATAGAATTCAGTAGGACAGCTTGGATCACTTGCTGAGGGCTGATCATGATCACTATTAACATATCCATTTTATTTTTTCCCTGCCGGTGGGTGGAAAGCACAATATAATTAATATCCCAGGTGGAGTGTACAGTGCTCAAAGGCAATTGGTCTTAGATGGGAAAAGGAAATAAGGTCAAGGGTTTTTTTTACCTATTAGTTTTCACACTATAAACAATGCATTGAATTTACAGGCCCCTTCACAATTATTGACAGTTGAGTAAAAATGGTTATAATAAATTCACCTTTAATTGAATTTCTTAATAATTAAATTATAATCTTTAATAATATATATATATATATATATATA
>BRDA01014789.1:0-12544 GCA_036984385.1 Crenuchus spilurus | reverse complement strand
GAATCTGTCTTACTCTACACTACAATACCTTTTCTGTGAGATTAGGCCACTCTACTGACCCAATATACCAATCAGATGATCCAAAAGATGGCTAATATGCTTGTATAAGTAAATAAGTAAATGATCCAGCTACTCATGATGCAAAGCAAATCAACTGTCCTCTGTAAAGCTTATGTGCTGCCAGTGGAACTGGATCACTTCTTATTGATGACATGACTGCAAACATCTCAGATATTCAAGCATCTCATCTTAGCTAGTAGCTCTTCATCTTGCTGTAGAACAACAGCCCAGAACATCTTAATAAATCAACTTCTTCACAATCGAAAACAAGAATTTTTTGATAGCCATAAGCAACTCGTCTCTGGTTTGTGCCTAGTGTGTCAAGGGTTCATCCTACAGTAAGATAAAGACCCAAAACATCAGTCCAAGCACTGCCAGAACTACCTCAGGAAACAACAAGATGGTCAGCTTGAAAACATGAAGTGGAGCACAGTCTCAGACTTAAACCCCATCCCATGATTTGGGATGAAGTGAAAAGCAAAGCAAACCTACAAGAGCCAACGTTTATGTGACGTTCTGCAGCAGATTAGTGAAGAACTGTCTGAAGAATGTTTGATGTCTGTTGTAGAAAGAAAGTCACGAGTGTGTTCAGCTGTTATATCTGACAAAGGTGCAGCTTTGTGTCCAAAGTTTAGACACATTTTGGTCAATAAATAATAATACAAAATAAAAATAAAAAAGTAAAAAAAACAAAACTATGTTTTCATTTCAGAATGCAAAGAGACAATAAACTCAATCATTTTTAATAAATGTGTACCAGACCAGCCCCTTTGATCAGTTTCCAGACCAGCCCTGAAAATAGCTGTACATATTAGTTATGCTGTGGAAAAAGATGCAGACTCACATGGTTAGAAATGGTCCATTTTGAGAATTCCTCTACAAAGCATGATGTTGTGTGGCTACAGCTCAACAATACATCACCAGGCTGCAAGCACAATGCAGCAAAAAAATTATATATATTAGCTAATATTATAGTGTATAGTGTTTTATAGTGTGCTCATTACATTTGAATCACTTTTATAGAACATTATTATAGAGAGGAGACCACTCAAGGGAATCATGCTATGAACATTGTTATATTCACATAAACACTAGAGCTGTGTACTGGCAAGAACGTGGCAAAATTGATATATTTCATGATACTTGGATTATGATTCAATGTATTGAAATGTATTTTACAGTAAGCTATGTGAAATGATTTTTTAAAAAATCAAATAAACAAAAACAGTCAATGGTGCACCCTTACACTGCTGAAGATGGATTACAACAGTGGTTGGAAGGTTTAAACAAAACATAAAATTAATCACAAATCATTACATGTCAACTATTCAATAAAATAAAGATTACTAGGCTATTAGGCTAGATGCTTGCTTGATGCATGAGGATAAGTTATATGATGGGTGAAATATTATTATTATTATTACTGTTGTTTATTTTTTAATAAATTTTTTATTGCATTTAAAAATTAAAACCTTTTTTATGTTTTTAGTAATTGTTGTCCTAAAATTTAATTTTTTTAAATTTTCATTTAATTACCCGAGTGGCTCAGCAGGCTAAGACGCTGGCACTATGGCTAGAGGATTGCGAGTTCAAATCCCGGTCATGCTGTTTGGCATCAACAGCCGGGTCTCTCACCATCACTTTCACACTACAGTGTCTGCTGGCTCAGGCGTCGACTGATCGATCCACCAGAGCTCAGGATCCTGCACTTTCCTCTGAGCGCATTGGCTCCCCAGTGATGGTGTGTCAGTAATAATTGGAAAAGAGACGCATCAAAGGAGGCTTGTGCTTGTTTTCAACCTCCTAGAGTCCCTAGTGGATGGGATGGGGGAAATTGCAAACACTAGAAATAAAATTATTTTTAAAAATAATAATAATTGCTACTGTAAAACTTAATATTGTGATATTCAAGTGTAGGGCTGGGTACCAATACCAATATGATACTTTCAATTTAATACTGACACCAAAATAATATTTTGTCAATGCCATTTGTTTTAAATTGTGACAAAAAAGTTAATTATCTGAATTATAATTAAAAACTAATTATTCATAAATCACACATTTAATTAACAACTAACATGACTAATCACAGTGTAATCTCAGGTCATATTGTCTCCATGAGAGGCTACAATCTTTTTATTTTGGATCTTGCTGAAGCTTGTTCGTGCTTTATGAAGAACATATTTTACTTATGCAAGTGAATCAATATTTTCTTACACCCATAATAACCACATGCATCGCTGAGCCAACAGCACAGTGCATTCTGAGTATTCCATGTCTGCTGTGGTGCTGTGAAATATGATGCTATTTTGTCATTACTGAGAAAAATTACACATTTTTCTGAGCATAATGTGGATACTAGCAGCCATAAAAGCACACAGAACAGCAGCATGTTTCATTTGAAAAGTCCTATTTAACTGCATTTAGTATCTAAAACATTCAATAAAATTCATTTAAAATATTGATTCAATAAAATAAAACTGCACTCATAGCATTTAAATGCAAGTGGCTGTATTGCTCATTCGTACACTATGTAAAGCCGCCATGATTCTGATTTTTAAGCTGACAGTTAATTGCTAAACAAATAATGATGTTTAATGATTACTGTCTCAGTGCAGTTAATAATTAAAGAAAAAGCCTAAAGTGACCTGATTAATTGACTCAGATTCTCAACTAAGATTAACCCTCTGGAGTCTAAGGGACTTTCAGACACTCTGATGTAGTCTGACATGCCTTCACTTTTTCACACATTGTACCCATTTAAAAGTATTTTTTTGTTACAAAACAATAAAAACAATAAAAGTGTTACACAGGCTTTTATTCAGCACAATCTCAGCAACAACAGTGTTAAAACAGTTAGAGTGTCATAAATCTATATTCTGATTAAGTCTGCTCTAAGCTTAGACTTTCCAAAAATCAGTTTTGAGATGTGCTGATATATTGTGAAAAAACATTCTAAACATTTCTAGCCAATACGTTTGAGCTCAGAACTGAATAAACAGAGGTGTTGGCTACTGCTCATTACAGCTTTTAGACATTGTTTGTGATTTCATTTCTAAAGTTTAACAAATGTGAGGTGACACTCTGTTTTCCTCAGCCACTAACCCTACACTGAATATTTATGAGATAGGTGTGAGCATTCAGGTGGGAGATTCCACACATTCCACGGCCACTGGGCTCTACCAATAGAATGTCCGGAATTACCATGTCATTATCATACATATATATAAGATTCATAAAAAATTGTGCAGTTATATACGTGTTTTTTGGAATTTTGTTAATATGCCACCAGCAGGAGAGTCAACTCCAGAGGGATAAGTACAGCTGGACTGCATTTCCCAAACTCATCAATGAACAACTGTCATAGTTAAATGGTAGAGAGACTTTCATTTTAAACTCTTTCTCTATGGTTACTGATGGCTGCGCAACACTGCTTTCAGAAAATGTGGTCTGGCTGTCATGCTTTCTATCTGTCCACTCTCAGTAGCTCACAATAGTGTGAAGGAAGTAGCTGAATTTGCACGTGTACCACCGGTCATACATGTCTACCAGCAGTGGCAAAAATCTCAATCTACAACAAATTCTCCTCAGAATTGTGGCTGAAAGATGAACCTGATGAAAAGGAACTGCTGGCAGGTTGCATAGCTTGTGAAGGAAAATCGCTTCCAAGCAAGAATTACTTTTTGAAGTCAAAAAAGGTCTTTCACAAACAGTTTCTGAAAAGAACTCTCCACAAAGACCTGCAGAACATCAACATATGGAGCAGAGTGGAGCAAGAGACCTTCAGCCTTGTGTGCTATCGGACACAATTCTGAGAATGTCCTGTAGACTGATTTTATCCACTGCTGGTAGACCTGTATGACTGTACACTTCCATACACCTGCAAATTCAGCTACATCCTTCACACTATGGCATTTGGTGCCCAAATACAATTAGTCCTTTTTACCAAACATTATGCCAGCTCTTCTCAATCTACGAATCCAATCACACACCCTGCAGACCCTTATAGCCTGATCATCATCATGCAGCACCATCTGCTGGAGCCTGAAGTTGCTACCACCTTAAACACACAAGGTGACTGATTTTTATAAGTTGTCATCAAAATTTGTGGTCTTCAGAAGTGTGTTGATTGTGCACCTGTTGGACTCCTGTCAAAAGAAAAGTGTCCTGTGATCTTTATCATTTACACAGGAAGAGCATTTCCATAGCCCTTCACTTCCCCTCCACTTAAAAGTCAAACTGTGCTCATGTGTATCAGAGGCTACGAGGTTAACACTACAAGCAAAGGAAATAAAAGGTCACTTCATCCCTTTCCTGGAAGATAGCCGTTGCCTGGCAACCTTGGGCCACTGAGACTTCGTCTCCCGAAGCCTTCGTGGCGGGCCGAGCCTGACAGTAGGGGGTCCATGAGTTCCCATCCTGAAGTGCTATCTGTCAGGCTCTGAGGCTTATTACAGCTGACGATATGGCGCCATGCCGACAGTGCCAGCGCTGCCTTCAAGCGGTCCACCGGGAGGACTAACAACATCTGACAGACAGTCTAGACACGCTAAAACACACTTCCTCTACCAAAGAGCACTCGGGCAGTGCGGAAGTGAGAGAAATGATGTCTCCAATATCATATTTATATCACCGGGATATGAGACCAGCCCATAAAAAACATTTGGCAGAAAGTAGGTATTTCTGCAGCACCCAAATGGCCCAGTTTGACAGTGTTCTTGACTAGATGGTCTGAAAGTGGTGGTCAGCAATGTCACATGCCAATGTAGTAAACAGGCCATTCCAAAGTCACCACACCTTTAGAAACTCTGCATCAACCACTTAATCCACAACTCTGGTACGTTTGGTCGAGTGTGAAATCTGTTTTCGAGCCTGGGAACGGTCCAGAGCACCAATCTCTGGTCTTCCTGAAATAGGTGGTCTGGGGTTCACACCCAGAAAACTCTGGAGTGGTCTACGGCAGATGTGGAAGCTATCTGCTCCTGGTTCTACAAATGGGCTTGAGTGGCGTGATTGGTTAGTTTTGTAACATGACTGCTCGGACTTATCAGAATGTTGCAGTGTGTTTCATGTAGGCTAGCCACAGCAGGTTACTGTAATAAGCTGAGCTTTGTGGAGTAAGTGTGTATTGAGAACATGGTAAGAAACACACATCTTCCGTTGGCCTGCATGGCTAAAATCTTCTCATATGAGCACAGCTCCTTGGCTGCTCCTGCTCCTGCATCCCAAAAGTGCTGGTCCTCATCACTTGAGTCTTCTGCTAGCCCATAGCTACCCAGTAACTGCTAGTTTCCCCCTGACAGTTATTAGACCTACCTCTGTACAACCATAATTCATTCCCAAAGTTATTGGTCACACTACCATGTACCTCCAATTTAGTCTGTGTTGTTTGTGTTGTGTGTATTCTGTAAATAACAGGAAGATTGTCTATATATGACATCCTTGTATATTCTGTGTATACTGTATATACTATGTATATTGTATACTGTACATTGTGCATTATCTGCAAATTATATGTACATTACCTGTATATTGTTTAATACTAGAGAGGCTTGTGTTTCATTCATTTTGATTTTGTGTTTGTATCCAAACAAAATAATAAAAATCAACAAACAGGTGAAGCTTCTTCCTAACATGTTGTGAACCTACACACAGAAAAGTTACAAATGCATTTATGCAATTGATGGTTCAGATGGAATTCTTGCGTTTGAAAACCAGCGATAAAGAGTCCCTCCCCCAAACCAGCCCAGAATTGGTCCTGGGTGCACACTCAAGTATTCCGGAGAAGTGAGAAAATGCCCCTAGACTAAATTACACAGCATGGTGCGGATTCCCTGCTAAGAAACCTTTGTAGTCCAGGATGAAGCTTGGTTTGTGTCTGGAAAAACAGATCTTAAAGTTTAAAATTGCTTATTAAGCCGTAATGGTCTGTGAAAATTTATTAACATAATTACGCAGTACAGCAGGGCTTCACAGGACTACAATCAAACCTTCAGTGTACCGTAGCCAGAGTTACTCCAGAATACAATTAGCTATATCTGCATGTAAATATTCAGTCCATAGAGGCAAGTTAAGAAGCATCACCAGCTGAGTGATTTCTCCTCAAAAACAAAGTCACATTACTACGGTTCAGTAACACAGTAGGACAGTGTTCATTAAAAAATGACAAAGAAGTGCCTCACAAGCTGGCTTGTGTTATGTAATATGTTGGGTTTCAATGGTCAATTTGTTTGTAAAATATCAGAATAACTTCTTCTTTATAGCCTGTGAGGTGGGTACAGCCAATTACAGAAGACCATTTACTCCAAAATGACTTACATAAATATTACTGTCAAGCTTTCCATCTGAATGGAGTCTCCATGTTCTTCCTGTGTGGGATTTCTCCAGGGTCTACGGTTTCTTCCCACAGTTCAAAAACATAGAGGTCTGGTGAACTGGGTACTCTAAATTGTCCTGGGGTGTGTGTGTGTGTGTGTATGTGTTTGTTTGTGTGTGTGAGTGAGTGCCCAGCAATGGATTGTTGCTCTGTCCTGGGTTTAGCTATGGAAATGTAATGCCCTGCCCTGTGCCCAGAGAAAGGTTAGAGGACTCACCGCGACCCTTATCAGGATTAAGTGGAAAAGATAATGGATTGATGGATATTACTGTCAGGCTGTATACACTGATGATTCATACTGGATTAAAATATCCACAGTTATTCTCAGAATGTAAAAACCGAAATATGATGAGTCCATAATTCTTATTATCTGCATACCCATTATCAGTTAATGGTATGTTAATATCAAAGAATATTGTAAGTAACACAATAAATATTAAAGTGTAAATTGAAGAACATATTACATTACATCCTGAATTTCCCGCAAGGGATTAATAAAGTATATATCTATCTATCTATTACAAAATCTGTCCTGGAATTCTGCTTAAACACTTTGAGCAATCAAAGATTTGAATTAGGATTTGAGATGATCAAATCTGACAGATGAACGGGTCTGGATGTTCACTTAGAATAAATATTCCCACCAGTGAATCTCTTGCACTCAGCAGATTGTAGATTGACTCATTATATGAGTAATCCTGTTTTAAACACTTGATTGTGATTCGCTGAGTGTGCTTCTAAATCAAACTGAGCTTTCATAATTGCCCAAATGTGATGTAAATTTGATTATTATTTCACAAAATTGAACAGCCCAAAATTGCTGTCTGGCTTAATACATCTACCATTGTACAGCTCCACCTTCTGCTTGAAATGGATTTGTAATTGCCAACAACTAAAGCAGATGAACAACAAAATGTATTTAAAAAAAACTGCCTGGAAAAATTGATCTGAGGGTAAACAAGAGCTAATGATCAGTCACAGGGACAATCGATGCCTTGCTTGGTCTGGGCACAACTTGTACTTCGAGGAAGAATTAATGCAGGGTCAACAGTGACAACCTTCTCCAAGATTTCCAAGCCAAAGTCAGCAGAGAAGAAAGATGGTAGGAGACAGACAGAGAGCAGGCATCATTTTCATTTTAGTGCCACCACAACAGAGGTTGCCCTGTGAATGTAATATATCCTTCAAAATGGAGATTAGATGCATAATTGTAGGCAGGGTCAAGTTACTTCATATCGATTATCGGAGCAAAATGTCGGCCTACAACACTTTTCCAATCCATCTTCACAGCCTCTTGCCTCTCTAATCTAACAGTGCCATGTTTTACATGCCTTGCGTGCAGTTTATTTGTCATAATGGAAGTATTTTCAGCTCAGAACACTAACCCCAGGCAGCCAGGCCCTCCATTGATCCTGAACTTCCTCTGATTTGAAAGGACCTGGCATGGAAATGAACTCACCCGCCACTCTGGTGAAAACCAACACTTCAAGCCTATTGGACAGATCATGCTGGGGATGCAAATACTGTTCCAGTGACCAACACTGCAAATCACTGCAGTTACTGTGGAAACCATTAGCCCCCACCAGCCCCAAGTTCAGAGATAGTTAGCCCTGCCCATCAATGCCCAGATTAGCTTTTTTCAGTGTACTAAAGTTAAAGAAAACAGTAACTGTACCAACACACAAAGCCACAGAGACAGTAGTGAACACCTGAATCTACATATATAACAAGTCAAGGGCCCATCATAGAAAACAGACATCAAAGACTTTAATCTGATAAGTAAACAAAGATAATGTGAAGGCTACCACTTGCTCCTCAGTCCACACATAGAAAATACTGTAGCACATTTAAAAAAAAGGGGAGGGGGGAGTTGCTAAGTGGTTGCTATCTGGTTGCTATGGTGTCTCAGGTGGTTGGTCAGCCGTTGCCTGGTCGTTGCTCAGGGACCCCATGTGGTTGGTTGGGTGTTACAGTGTATTTTTGATCATTGTTACATTTGAAAAGTGCCAAAACATCCCATCCCATTTAATCATTTTGGGAAAATATCCACAAATTTGCCTGATGAAAAGGTTCCCGATCAGACTGAACATTCCGGAGTTGAAATGCCATCAAATATACGAAGCTGTTGATATCTTAATAATTAATTATTGGCATGCAAACACTGGTTCACTTTTTGTTCTTTTTAACCCCTCGACCACTAGAAGCAGTGGAAACAGATAGATGTATCAGCCATTAGTAATAGTAGTAAACAAGTAGTGTTTATGTTTTAAAAATAGTGTCGATTAAAAAAAGTTGATCTCCTTACTTACAGTATCGCAATATATCACAATATAATGAACTGTAAGTTCTGTATCATATGGTGTATTGTATTGTAGTGCCAGGTTTTTGTCAATACACAGCTCTACTATTCAGCCTAGAGCTGGTTAGCCCCGCCCATCCACATTTATGATGCAATACAAGGAAGCCAGCTTAGAGGTCATTTAAATATCTTAAAGGGACAGTAACAAAACAAGCTGGTTTATTCTAATGGATAAAAGACAGAGAAAGAAATGATGTCAAGCGAACAATTTTTTCACACTGACACAAGAAAGACAAGAAAAATGTAGAATATGGGCCCAGCAATCACAGTTAGTCTATATATTGACACGTACAGTAGTTTTTTTTTTTTTTTAATGTACCAAATACAATTCATGCTTAAATGACCATTGCTCAACTTATTTTTACATACCCGTTTTTGTTTCAGTGCCTTTGTTATTTTTGAAGCCCTATAATTATACCCCATTCAGAAACGTAAATGTGAATGAATGACAGAATATAGAGTGATGTCGTCAAAAACTATTTAATAAAAATATGTTTTAATAACCATCTAATAAAAGCTAATAAAACTCAGTTTTCTATGATTATGGCTCTTTAAACTCCATTATCAGTATTTTTTTATTTAGGGAACATTAAGTCTATAGGTGAGCTGACAGAACTAAATGATGATTTATCTGAAGGTATAAATCCTCCGAACCTGCTGTCAGGTGTAAATGATGGTCACAGCCATGAGGATCCTCAGAGCTCCAGGCTGTTGGAGCTTTACCTTGTGGAAAAAAAGAGCTGTGGCTTTTGAAAAACAAACAATTCACAGATTTGCCTTCTGTGCCCTGCTCAGTGCAGCGTTTAATAATGAGAATACTCAGAGGAAATAAATGCGTCTGCTGCGTCAGGCTATGTTTGTGTAATCTCTCATTAGATTTAAGCTGACTTGACCATGATATGGTCTATCATGCCTGTTGCAGATGTCCTGCTGTAAAATAAATGATCAAAGGTGGTTCCAAAGGATCATCAATCCGAACAATGCCAATGTGACTAATAACGACTGAGAACTAATGTCGGCAAAGTGATACTGCTAATTGACCACTTTATCATTAGCCACACTGGCACTGCTGGGATTCTTTAACAAGGGCTGAAACAATTCTTCAAGAAATTCAAGTAACTCAGTTTCTAAAAATCATTTTGGGTTAAATCTGTAGATCCATACAGCTGAGTGACTGGCCGATTAATCAACTTGGCTGAATAATCGACCCGATTATTGTAAATTTTAGATAATCAGCATTGACATATTTTTTTAACATATTAACCAATTCCTCAAGAAACTCCAGTAACTCAATTTCTAAAAATCATCTTGAGTTAAATCTGAAGATCGATATACAGCTTAGTGATGAACAGATTAATCACCTGGTCAATTATTCAGGCCGATTATTGTCATTTTAAGATAGTCAGCATAGACCAATTATTTTTAAACAATTTAAACAATTCCTCAAAAATCTGAAATGCTTAAATTTCTAAAAATCATCTTGGGTTAAATCCGGAGATCCATGTACAGCTTTAAGTGATTGAACGATTAATCAGTTGGCTGATTAATCGGACCAATTATTGTAATTTTTAGATAATTAGCATCAACTAACTATGTTTAAATTATTACTCAAAAAACTCAAGTAACTCAGTTTCCTTAGAGCTCGACCTAATGTCAATGTCTCCAAAAAAGCACGACTGATAAACCTATCCATTCTTCTGAAGTCAACAAATTTGTTATTTTTTTATATTTACCTTTCATCAGATGCAAAGAGACAGAAGATAGTATTATTATTACATATCAGACATCAGTCATACTGCAGTCTGGACCTTGGCATCAACCTTTAAAAAACCCACATTGGTCGATCACTAGACATGCTAAGCATCAAGCCACCACAGCACCCCGTTTTAGGTTCAATTCATAGATCCATACACAGCTCACTGTGTTCCCACAAGGATGGTTGTTGCTGTTGCTGAAGCTGAGCTGTGACAGTATAGAATTTTTCTTACCTCCATGATAAAGCAGTGAATCCCTGCTGTGTGGTGGTTTACCAGGGTGAAAATCATTACAGGGGGAGGGGGATCCCCTGTGCTGAACGCTCTTTTGTATACCTGTATTTTGGTGGTTTATTAGGTACAGTATACCGGAGTATGTCTGCAAAATACAGGAACACAAAACAGTGTTCACCACAGGAGACACTGAGCACTGATCTAAAGAAGATGTGTATTTGATGGCACTGAATGCCGTAGTGAGGAGTGACCAGAAGAGAGGTCAGAGAAAACGTCTGGTCTACTCATGGCTAGTTATGATGTCCTTAAAATAGCAAAGCTATTGTAACAATGCTGGCAATTCATGAAAGCCCGACTTTCTCTCTCTCTCTCTCTCACACACACACACACACACACACACACACACACACACACACACACACACACACACACACACACACACACACACACACACACACACACACAGTGTTGACCTTTTATTGGCCTTGACTGATAATCAAAGCTGATATTTAACATTTTTCCAATTACTGAAAGTCCCACTGCAACACGCTGGCTTGGTGGTTAGCGTACTTGTCTCTCAACACTGAGGTCTTGGGTTCAAATCCCCATCAGGGTGGAGTTACCATGTTCTCCTCTCCTCATGTTTACATGGGGCTCCTCCCACAGTTCAAAAACATGGAGGTCAGATAATTTAGGCACTCTTAATTGTCCTTGTGCATGTGCACCCAGCGATGGACTGGCACCCTGTCCTGGACTTGGCAAGGATAATGTGTAATGCCCTGCCCTGCGCAGGCATAAGGGACTCACGGCAACCCTGAGCAGGATGGAAGTCCCACCCACAATGATGTGATTGGTAGAAATGTGGACCACATGTTGAGGAAAACAAATCAAAAATGCTTCAAGGCTCTTTATTTTTATACTGTTCTAAACTTAAAACTATGTTCATTTAATGGAATTTGTGATTCGTACAACAAATACAGTTTTATAGATACTATGATTATTTAATATTGATCAACTGTGATGTTTATAGTAAATAAATATCAGTATTCTCAATATCAGCTATCAGTGATTATTAATAATTGATATCGGCCCTGAAAGTACATATAGGTCAATCCCTAAGACGCACGCATACACGCATTAACGCGCACACACACAGACAATTAAACGCCAAATTTCTTATCTCATTACTTGATTAATCAATGGAATGATTGATTTTCTTAAAGAATCAATCCGTCCATCCATCATCCATCCAATTATTTACCCGTTAAAGCTGAAAAGTCTTTCTGCTGCTCTCTGTTAATAAGGAGATATCACACTACCTTTATTCTGTCCAGTAAAGCTAAAAAATAACAGCATTTTTCAGTTCACACGTCTGGAAACTCAAAAACACCAAAAGTTTATGGAAAACGGGACCAATTTTCCATTTCAGACAGACGCCATGACATCACCACACAATAAACAAGTAAACAAACAGGCAGCAGATTCTATTGGACATGCTAGCCTGCAGACATGGCGTCCGTGATTGGCACATAGTTGGTTTCCAAGCGGAGATACTGTCACAGAGAGCAGTATCCAGCTCTCTTAAAAAACACAAAGACAATGACTTCTTTACACTCAGCCTGTCACTGCTTGACAGGCGCTTATGAGTCCCTCCAGCAAACAGGCACTGCCTTCTCTCTCCACTGGCACCCGATTAGCAGGAGAGCGCGAGAGAGGGGGAGAGAGGGGGAGAGAGAGAGGGGGGGGAGAGAGAGAGAGAGA
>BRDA01014788.1:0-11307 GCA_036984385.1 Crenuchus spilurus | reverse complement strand
TGAAATTTTGAATCAACATATTTCTCCTTTAAAATGTTACATTTACTCAGATTAAACTTTTGATCTGTCATCTGTTCTATTACAAATAAAATATTACATGTTGGCACCTTCTCATCATTGCATTCAGTTTTTATTCACAATTTGTTTAGTGTCCCAACTTTTTTGCGATTTGTTGACACTGAAATTTTGAATCCTCATATCTCCTTTAAAATGTTACATTTACTCAGATTAAACTTTTGATCTGTCATCTATATTCTATTATGAATAAAATATTGACATTTGCCATCTCCACATATAAAATATTGACATTTGCCATCTCCACATCATTGCATTCAGTTTTTATTCACAGTTTGTTTAGTGTCCCAACTTTTTTGGAATCCAGTTTGTACATTTAAGTTTGTAGTTGTAAGGTGACAAAATGTGAAGTTCAAGGTGTGTGTAAACTTTTGAGCATGACTGTGTGTGTGTACACACACACACACACAAGTTTTTATTTGCAGTCTGTTACGTGCCAAGTTATTTTAGATTACCTCGATGCATTGGTATCCCACATTGTCCCACACAAACATAGTCTTTGTCCCACATCTGGTGAATTGGAATCTGGTCACCCTACTGATTCACCTAAAACTACTTTTCATCCAGCTACCTTTATACACATTTTGACGCTGTAACTGAATATATTGTTGAACATTTTAGCTTATTTTATTTGCTAAATTATGTCTAAAACTATTTAGGTCGGTGGGGAGGTTAGGCCAAGTAAAAAAAAAAAAAAAAAAAAAAAAAAAAAAAAAAAACAATTGGTGATCATCCCCGCCCGACCCTCTAAAAAGCACACTACCTTTTTTTTTTTTTTAAACGCAAAAAAGTACGCCAAACATGCTAGTCTGGCCTAGAATCATTCAAATTTCGCGCTATTCAAATTTACACCTGCTAGCTTGCTAGCTGGGACTGGCTCGAGGCTAGTGTGAAGTGTGTCTGCCTGTCAGTGCTTTGTGACGGTGGATGGACTCAGCAGCATCCGCTGGACAGAAACTGCCATAGAAGTCAGAGTGATAGAAGTCAGTCTCCAAACACAAGCAGCTACAAAAAAAAAAAAAAAAAACTGAAATAGCTCAATTTGTCGCTAGTCGTTTTTAACAAAGAAAATGCCGCTAAGATGATTAGGAAAGTCTCAACTCAGTGTTCAACTCAGAACAGAATGAAAATTTAAAAATGCTCCCACGGATTCAGCCTCAGAGAGAACATCCAATCATCATGCAGAAGCTGAGCGTCCAGGCCAGCCGAGGCCAGCCCACTGCCCCATAGATCCCCAGAGACGCTGAGCGTCCGATGGGCGGGACAAAGCCCAGCATTTATCCAATGACTCGTCTTGTTTCGCTGCAACTCTTTGCTTCGCTATTGAACTGTTTAAAGCACTGTGAAGCTGCGGGAATGAGTGAGAGGAAAGCCGTGTCATTACCAGTGATAAGAAGCTGATTCTGAACAAAAGTTGAGCGCGTTGTAGCGCATATTTAGTCAATGACATGTACACACAACAGTATATTATTGATCACTTATTTTTTGACATTTTAGGGGAAGCTGAGCTTCCCTTGCAGTCTTAGGCCTTGTCCATACGTAGCCAGATATTTCAATAAATGCATACATTTTTATGCGTTTGGGCCTTTCATCCACATGCAAACGCAGTTTTACACCACCAAAAACGATTGATTATGAAATCTACGGCCAAAGTGGAGATTTTGGAAAACTCAGTTTTTGCGTTTGCGTGTGTACGTATGCCTTGCTGTGGAAGGATGAACGCCAGCAAAGAATTTCATTTTTATGTTAACTCAAACACTCTTTGCGTGTTTGTTTTTACAAGTTCAGCTTCTCCAATACGTGGAGGAGCAAAGGAGAAGTTTTTTGTTACTTTTTTGTTTTGAAGGATTCTGATTGGCTGACATGGGTGTTAGCTTTGTGTTACACTGCCATCTATGTGTTTGGCATCTTTATGACAACTCTACGGCGTATTTATGCGGATTAATGTGGATGAGAACGTTTCTTAAAATGATCTCGTGTGTATGATATTTTTGAAAATGTAGGGGAGATATTCGTTTTTAGAAATACCCGGCTACATGTGGACTAGGCCTTAGAGCAATCGCCTCTGCACTAGATGCATTTTACCAGGAATACAGCGACGGAAGCATGATGGTGACCCCATTTCACGTTTTCAACATCATTTTAAAATTCGCTACATACTTTTCTACCATCAAAAAAAAAAAAAAAGCAAAGCTCAGGATTGTGATTTTCATTGTAAACTGATTTAACTTAACGCACGTTCATCACATCCTGTGACATTGTTCATCCATCTTCTGCAGCCAATTTTGAAAAAAGTTGAACAGTGTCCACTGTCTGTAAGCATGTCCCAGTCAACGCCGCAGAAGAAAATGCTTATTTTCCGATCAAATATACTTTAAATATGCAAAATCCTCATTTTACCACGCCCCTAACATGTCGGATGAGGGCGTGGTCACATGGTGATCACGACTTCATCAACATGACCTCCAGGGGGAGTGATTTACTCAGTTGTCACTCTTGTAAATTTTCACAGATGTGAAGGTGAGTGAAAAAAATAAATATACAAAGAACAGAATATACATAGACAGTAATTTATTACTAACAAAAAAAAAAAAAAAAAAAAGAAGTATTGCACATGTTGCACAAGTATTGCACATAAAGCTATATAATATTATACACAAAGCTATATAGCTTTATGTATAATGAACATCAAACAAATGAGTGTAATTAAAAATAATTACATTTTTTATTTTTTCCTTATAGTAGATTTTTTGAGATGCACTAGTACATACCTTTGATTGCTTATCAATTTATTTAACAAATTGTTCATTATTACAGCTAATGATTTTGTAGTTAGTAGCAGAACCCCAGTACTGGATTGAGAATTGTTATGGATTCGAACTATGCTGTTTCTGTCTAGAGCGAATGAGAATGTAACTGCTGAACCATTTAAGGTGTAATGCGAAAAATCTGAGGCTTCAGAATGTAGCTGCTGAACCATTTAAGGTGGAATGGGAAAAACAACAAATATCTTGTGAAAAAGAAGCTGACTTCATTGAGGCTTCAAAAGCTTATAAAGGAGCACCGAAGGGTGGGATGTATGTATAGCTGTTCAAATATCAATGTTCTCAGAGTTGCTTACTGCATCTTGTACAGTGAGGAAAATAAGTATTTTAACACCCTGCAAATTTGCAAGTTCTCCCACTTACAAATCATGGAGGGGTCTGAAATTTTCATCTTAGGTTCATGTCCACTGTGAGAGACAATCTAAAAGAAAAAATCCGGAAATCACAATGTATGATTTTTTTAATAATTTATTTGTGTGTTACTGCTGCAAATATGTATTTGAACACCTGCCAATCAGCAAACATTCTGGCCCTCAAACCTGTTAGTCCACCTGCACTCCACTTATTCTAAATTAGAAGCACCTGTTTGAGGTCGATAGCTGCATAAAGACACCTGCCCACCCCACACAATCAGCAAGACTCCCAATTACTAACATGGCTAAGACCAAAGAGCTGTGCAAAGACAGAGACAAGAATGTAAACCTTCAATTGCCAAGCAGCTTGGTGAAAAAAAGAACTGTTGGAGCAATTATTAGAAAATGGAAGAAGCTAAACATGACTGTCAATCTCCCTCTGACTGGGGTTCCATGCAAGATCTCACCTCGTAGTGCATCAATGATCCTGTTACAATGATGGGCCAGGAGACAGTGGAAACAGTCCAATATTGATGTTTATTGAATGTTGAACACAAAGCACAACACAAGACAGGACAAGGACAAGACAGACTTGATACACTAACCTGACAGAGACTGACTTGGTACACAGGGACTACTAGAGACCAACGTAGAACATGGAACCTGACAATGACCGACTTAGAATGCAGGGACTTAACACTGACTGACATTGATCACAGGGACCTGACAAGGACTGACTTTGAACACAAGACTTTAACTCAACCTATAAGACACACACTACATACCATGAGCCATTCCAGCCCAACCTACACTCTCCAGCAGCAGCTGATACACCTATCCGCTGCCATCTTGAAAGCTGAGAGTGCAGGAGGGCTGAAACGGACCCAACACTAAAACTAAACCCAAAGACCACAAACCAGACAAACACTAGTAGCTACGCTCCACTTTAGTCCCACCTACACCCTCTAACAATGGCTGCTATCCCATACTGGTCGCTACCGGTTAGGAGTGTAGGTGTACTGGAATGGACCTCAACCAAAACCAAGAACTACAATACCTAAACCCTTAACTACACTGACTACGAATGCCAAACACACTAGTGGCTACGCTCCACTCCAGTCCCACCCACACCCTCTAACAACGGCTGCCATCCCATACCAGCCGCTACCGGTTAGGAGTGTAGGTGTACTGGAATGGACCTATACCCTTAACTACACTGACTAAGCATAGGCGGAACATGGCTGACCAGGCAACATCCCAGCCCCCCCTACACTCCCCCGCGGCAGCTGATATCCCAATCAGCCGCCCTCACGACTGCAGAGAGTGTAGGGAAGCTGGGGGACAAAACACTGGCCAACCATGCACCACCTACAACCACAAAGACCTATCCTAAACATAAGACACCACAAACACATACCACAAAGACAGGGAGGGGAAGAGTGATGGTCTGTTGATGGGAGCATGGCAGTAATGTCCAGAGGTGTGTAACAGGAAGGTGGATAAGGTGAATGTCCCACACTCTGAAGTGTGAGTGGCCTTCTTTTATGCCTCAGGCTGATGGCCACTCATCACTTTCAGGTGTGGGTCGTTAGTTCAATAGGAGCAGGGAGGTGGTGACATCTAGTGGCTGCTAAGGGTCTCTGCTGCCATGACATGCAACAGATCCTAAGAAAGATGAGGAATCAGCCCAGAACTACACAGGAGGAGCTGGTCAATGACCTGAAGAGAGCTTCCAAGGTTACTGTGGCTAATACACCAAGACATCATGGTTTAAAGTCATACATGGCAAGGAAGGTTCCCCTGCTTAAATCAGCAAACGTCCAGGCCCGTCTTAAGTTTGCCCATGACCATTTGGATGATCCAGAGGAGTCATGGGAGAAAGTGCTGTGGTCAGATGAGACCAAAATAGAACTTTTTGGTCTTAATTCCAATCGCCATGTTTGGAGGACGAAGAATGATGGGTGTCACAATCACACTAAACTGGAAGTCTCCAAAAGTGGTGACTGCACATCGAGTCTATAAAAACAGGTTCAGCTTATTAGTCCTGTCTTAGTTAATGAGGAAGCCATTTTGTTTCAGTTCCTCATTCCTCTCTGCAACTTCTTCACATTGTTCAGCTGTAAACTGAAAGTAATGTCTTTGATTTATTAACCTAAAATGTACTTGCTAGAGGAATAAGAGGGAATTAAGGATAATCAAGGTTAAGGATTACAGGGGATTTTTTCCCTCTCCATTTAGTAAGCAAACAACAAAGAACTGGGATAATTTATTATAAACAAAACTATTATGAAAGCTATTAAAATTCAGGAAACACACTATTTTTCTTTTGCTGTTTAAACTGTTGGCTAATGTGAAATTAATCTAACATTAAAATATTTTAAGACTTGAGTTGCTAGTTACCATACAAGAATTTATTAAAGCTGTTTGGACACAATGTGAGACACCTACCTAAATATAATCACTCTGTTTGTCTGTGTGCTATAAACATGCACAGTTCAGTTATAATTGTAGTTTATTTTTTGCTATCATTAATTTATTTAATATGTTTGTTCATTGTTAGATGCTGTGATTAGTGTACTCTTAAGTTCATTTGATGAGTTTAGAACACAAACAGTAGTTTCCTTTGGCTAAAACATACAAAGTTTCAGGTGTAGGAATGCATGAATGTACTTATGATGTAGTCCCCCATTTTGTTGGGCTCAAAAGTAACAATTTTTAATATTGATGCACAAATCCCATTAACTGCCTGAAATAATGCTTTGACATGGCTTTACTGCAGATGTCTTGTTCCTGTCTGTTTATTTGCTTTCTGTTTACAGGAAATACATGCTCAAAGTCAGGTTACTGACTTGGCCATTGTCTTCGAACAATTCAGTATTCTTCGCCTTAAAAAACTTGGCTTTATTTCAATGTATACACTGGGTCACTGAAAGGAGTCTTGACATTTTGTAGTAAATGTATTTAAAGAACTTTTCCACACAAAGACTTCCACACGATATCCCTTACAGAAAGACATTTTAAACATACTTGAATCTGCTTTAATATTTAAAATCATAGGAGAATGAAACAGTGAAATGAGTTGGTAAATAAAAATATTGGAATGTGCATTTCCTCTATATACAATTGTCTCAGTTGTAACAAAGGAAAAGTGTCTGTTTATTACCTCTCTCTATGAAACATCACTGAGGAGGATGTTGTCCTGGAAAACCAAAATATCAATATCCATAATTTCAGATTAATATGAATAAAAGAATAACAGATTCTGTTCAACCATTTAATTACGACGGCAAAACACAATATTCAGTCAAACTAAAACAGAAAACAGACAAAAAGAATAAACTTACATGATCCTCAGGTCCATTGTGTTGTGTTGGATTATCTACAGCTGACTTAGACCAACAGTCTGAAACACCAAATTTTAACAATATGTACAAAATAAAAGTAAAACATAAAAAGCTAGAAATATACATTTTGTACATGTTTAAGTGAATATGAAACCCTTACCTTTACTTAAGACAATCTTCCGTTTAATTATGAGAAACGCAGTAACTGTTACAGCCCCAACTATGAGAACTGTGATTGTGATTCCAGCTATTAGAGATGCTGGAGAAGTTTGTCCACATTCAACATCAGAATAAT
The DNA here is from genome assembly GCA_036984385.1 of Crenuchus spilurus. NCBI lineage: Eukaryota > Metazoa > Chordata > Actinopteri > Characiformes > Crenuchidae > Crenuchus > Crenuchus spilurus. Next base: position 4,415 of record BRDA01014788.1, on the reverse strand, counting down.
GTGTTCCTGCCTTTATTTCTGTTAGTCCCAAATCTTCACATCTGTCAGAGTAAAAGAAAAGGAAAGGCACTGTGATATAAATTATCTCCAAAGGCAGAGATGGATCAGGGGTGGGGAGCACCAGTCCTGCTGCACATTTGGTGATTTACTTGCTCAAAAAACACCAGAATAACACTCATTAGATAACTAACTTTACCAGGTCTGAAACCCAACAAACTACACTGGACCAGAGCAATACTCATGATCTCATTTTAATAATTCCCCTTTGTTTAAAACTACACAAACTTCACTGCTGGCCATTCAAATTGCAACACCAAGGAGGACATGGGACAACAAAGGCATTTGACTATTTGGCAGATTATTTATGTTACATGCCATGCACAGTCAGACTTGTAGAATACACACTAATGAGTCTCTGGTATACTCAGCATAAGCAGAAATAACTGTTTCAACACAGCCTGACATACAGAAAGATGTACAGAATGCCTGTTGAATGCCATGCCATGCAACCTCTATGTGTCAATATGTGTATAATCTCCTCCATGTTAATCGCTGATGGTCTCTGCAAATTGTCGCACTATCATGCAGACGTTCTTTGCAGGACAAATCAGGGCCCCACACTTATCCCCAATTATGCCATATGTTGCAAAAAAAAAAAAAACACTTTCTCACAACTTCATTACATCTGTGCACTTAGTACACTGCTGCTCAAATTCTGTTTGTCACCCTGCACTTTTTATCACAACACACTTTAATTTCAGAAGTAGGTGTGTGCAAAGGGTTGCAGTGGTAACTGGTTTCATGGTATACCACGCTATTAAAATGCATGGTTATCATATGGGGGTTTGCTTATTACCAGTAATAAAGGAAAAAGACAAGCCAGCTGATAATTTCACCCACGCATGCGCAGCTCCGCTCCGCCTCAACCAATGGTGCCACGCTCAAGTGCACAGGACCAAAAGAGAGAAGTGTGACAGATTTAACCAGTCTCCATCCCCCTAAAAATAGCTAAATTCAAATTAGCAGTGTGGGACTACCACAGATATCTGCAAAATGGACTTGAGGATGAGTATCCCATTTTCAAAATGTGTGGAAGTAAAGTGGCAGCTAAAGGAGGTGTGAGCTGAACAAGGTTCTGGTGACTGAAGCAACTTTGTCGTGTCTACATTATGCCGAGAAAAACTCCACAGGACACCAAGGAAGGATGAACAAAAGCAAACGGTTGTTTATTCCAGATAGCGGATCTGCTTCGGCGCTGCCTACCCTGCCTCCCAGCATAAGAGCTGGACAGACTCCAGCCTCTCATAGCGTCCGAATGGTGGGACGTTCTCCGGATCAGTCGCTCCCCCTGCACGGAAAAATTCATTGGGAGGGGACTATGGTAGTGAGCACGCCGACACTGGTGCGGTCAAAGCAGGTGACTGCACCAATAGGAACGAGGGACCCACAGTGACATTTAAGGGCCCGGAGATCACGAGCATCCAGTAGAGTTTTACGGCCTTGACCCTTACGCACAGCGATTGTTCCAGATTCTCTGAATCTTTTTGATGATATGCACGGTTGATGATGATAACTTTAAAGTCTTTGCTATTTTACGCTGGGTAACACTATTCTGCTATTGCTGCACTATCTTTCTGCGCAACAATGGTGGAATTGTTGATCCTCTTACTATCTTGGCTTCAGAGAGACACTGACACTCTGAGAAGCTCTTTTTATACCCAATCATGTTGTCAATTGACCTAATTGGTGTTAATTGGTCTTCCAGCTGTTCGTTATATGCTCAATTTCCTTTTTCCAGCCACTTATTGCTACTTGTCCCAACTTTTTTGGGATTTGTTGACACTGTGAAATTTTGAATCAACATATTTCTCCTTTAAAATGTTACATTTACTCAGATTAAACTTTTGATCTGTCATCTATGTTCTATTACGAATAAATTATTGACATTTGCCATCTCCACATCATTGCATTCAGTGTTTATTCACAATTTGTTTAGTGTCCCAACTTTTTTGGAATCCAGTTTGTACATAAACACTTAATCACCAGAATTAGATAGTTGCAAGCAGTTTTCAGTAGAGTATGTCTTTGAAACAGAAAAACGTTACCTTGTTCAACATGAAGTGCTATACTGTAGCTCTATAGCTATACTGTAGTGAAATAAGTGCTCTAATGTAGCATTAATGCTAGCTAAAAGCACGTTGTCTGAAATGTGTTCTAACAGCTGCAATAAAGCTTAAACATTTACTTGTGAGAGAACATCAAAACTGTCCTACATCACCTTTCTACCACAGAAGGTTTAGTATGTGGAGCATTTGTGGGTGACCCCAAAACTTGTGATAGGTATGACTGGTACAATATGTACATCACTTGTTCATCCCTAAACTCATTACCAGTTTATTATTTTATTTCCACACTTGCATGCTTCTTGTGTGTGCACAAACATCTGTAAATGTTTTCTATTATTATTTTGTGAGAAGTGGTGGATGACGAAAAGGCAGACTCATGCGGATAGAATGAAATGGAGTTTTTACTAGGCTTAAACTTGGTCAAAAAACATACAAAGGTCATACATGGAAAACACAGCAAAGCAATAATATCCACAGGGAAGAGCAGGCTCGAAGACAAAAGAGGTCATAATTAGTCAAACTTGTAAAGGCAGATTCCAACAACTGTACAAGTGAAAAACTGGGTCATGGTCAAGGTACACAACAGGTAATGCATGGGCAAACACTATAACTGGAAAAAAACGCTCAGTAAGGCACTAGAATCTTGGTGGCATAACTTTGTGTTGGGAGTCTGAGGAGAGCTTTTAAACAATAATTTAGTCAGGATCAGATGAGAACATTTAATACTCCGAGAAGAGCGACCTTTGTTCTCTCCGGTGATTGGCTGAAAGAGATGGCTGTGGCCCTGTAACAGTTGACGCACAGCTAAGTGAGCTTAACATAAAACAGAACAGGTGAGCGCAGGTAAATTTAATTGGTCTTTATTACAACAACAAGGAATATAAAGAACAAAGGCCAACAATATAAATATGCAAAAGTGAGGATGTGGCATACACACAGTAAGGCTGAACTCAGAACATGATAAAACTCAGAAACGGGCTAACTCAAACATGACCTAACTCTGACACAAGGAACATAGACATAAATACCAGACAGAGGACCAAAAGGGGGCTACAGTACGTAATTATGGGAACTGTACTGCGTGTGTGAATGGCTGACATGGAGACTAAAGCAGGGCTGACCCAGAAGTGGACTACAAGTGTGTGTGCGTGAGATAGAATGGAAGCGAGAGCACAGAGAAGTGAGGCCAATAGAGAGAGAGGGAAAGAGATCAGGAAGTTTGTGGGGGCGCTGAACATTACAGGCCCAGTAGAGTCCTGAGAGGAGGCCCTAGGCCAGACAATTTACTGTATCTACATGTAGGTTCTGTGATTTCTTTGGAAATCTACTTCTGATCACATTTTGCGGATTATTATAAATATTCAGGGAAACTGAACATCTACTTAGAACACTTACTTTGAATGTGGCTGACAGATATGAAGGGAGCCATTTGAATATGTACCCTCTGAGCATGCAGCACATTCAGTATCTTGATGTGCTGTTCCTGCAAATATACAAATTCTCTTGAGTGCAGTTGCAACTCAGTCATTTAAAGGAACAGTTTTTTGGGGTTTTTTTTGTGCCAATTTTCTCCCTTTCCCAGTGTGGTAGGCGCAAATTAACCCAACCCATTAGTGGCTCTCCCCATCACTTTGCACTGTCCCTGACTCTGGGAGGGTGAAGACATGCACATGCCTCCACCATTGCGTGCAATACAGTTACCGCCTCTTTTCAAACTACAGCTTGATACACCTTCACTGAGGAATCAACACGCTTGGAGGAAAGTGCAGGGTCTCCAGTTTTGAATGGACCAATCAGTAGACGCCTGAGCCAGCGGACATTGCAATGTGTGAGTGATAGGGAGAGAGAGAGCGCCATCTACCACCCAGAGAGAGCACTGCCAGTTTTGCTTTTTGTGGGCTCCGCTGTTGATGGCCAACAGCATGACTGGGATTCAAACCTGAAGGAATAGTTTACTGAGAAAGTTCAGTTGTGTAGATTATACTCACCGTTATGCTTTTTATATTGTCCAGGCCTACATTCTCTGTGTGGTGCTGCTTGTATACAGCTGTTTCTGTATTGGTCAGTACAGTAAGATCCTTCTAGTGGCTCACAAACTGTATCTGAAGACTGTGTGCAGGACATATTCACTCTTAAATATTGACCTGTAAAAAACACACAATATAAGAACATATTTTATATGTTTAGCTAAAGCTTTAAATACAAACCGGATTCCAAAAAAGTTGGGACACTAAACAAATTATGAATAAAAACTGAATGCAATGATGTGGAGATGGCAAATGTCAATAT
>BRDA01014787.1:0-10757 GCA_036984385.1 Crenuchus spilurus | reverse complement strand
GAGAGAAACAGAGAGAAAGAGAAACAGAGAGAGAGAGATAGAGAGAAACAGAGAGAAAGAGAAACAAAGAGAGAGAGAGAGAAAGAGAAACAGAGAGAAAGAGAAACAGAGAGAGAGAGAGAGAGAGAGAAACAGAGAGAAAGAGAAAGAGAGAGAGAGAGAGAGAAACAGAGAGAAAGAGAAACAGAGAAAGAGAGAGAGAGAGAGAGAGAGAGAGAGACAGAGAGACAGAGAGATAGACAGAGAGTTCCCCACAGACAGAGCTGCTGAAATGCTCAGTCTCCTTAGTCTCATATGATGCCATCAATCCTCATGCTTTTGTTCTATGTATTCCATTTTTAGTCCCAACAACAGAAGCCATCTTCTCCACTTAGTCCATTCCATTCTGCATTTACCCCACACTTATATTAGACCCTCCCCCTCCCACATCCTACTCTACTCTTGTGCTGTGGAAATAAAGGCCATTTTACTGCCTTTCACTGTTGACTTTGTAAAAGGTGGGTTTGAGTGCATCTAAAAGCTACCATTTGACCTCTAAATCACTTTCAGTTTGGAGACGACTTTGAGTTCCGTGAATGTTTCATAACGTCTTTCATATTTGATTTCTTTATTATGTTCTCAAATTGGTCTGTCCATGCTCCACACTCTTTCTTTCATCACTAACAAGCTCGACTATTGTTTTCACAAATTCTGTCCAACTACGTGAGACATTTTATTACAGAACTGTATGCAAATAATGCAAATCAAGGCTTTTAGGATTAACTTCAGATTGATATTCTGAGAACATTTACCAGTTGCAGCTGTTTAAAGACTGCAAGCAAGCGATCACTGTAGCCTACATTCTAGCTACTGTGGAATGGATGCTGTTGTTGTTCAGCTTTGTATTTGGTATATACTGACATTACAACAAAAACAGAAAATGTGAGTGGTTGCCTCAAGCAAATCACACAGATGGAGATCTTTAGATCCTCACAAAAACAGATCAACCAAACAAAGGCTTTGTCTCAATACCCAGTGAGCTGTCTCAATTCTTAGGTACCTCAAAATGCTGCCCAGTGAGACCTTATTTTGACCAAATATCGAGAGAGCACCGAATGCTTCCTCAGATATTAGCCAATTCCACAATGCAGCTAATATCTGTAAATTATTCTTACATTTAATTCTAATAAAATTGCTATAAAAACTACAAGAGCAGATCTGTGGTGATGATGTGCTGAGGCCATTTTAACAGCTGTGGTAAGTAAATGCTGGTCACACAGAGTTGCCAAATTGGGCTTGTTTGAAAATCCAATCGCGGGTGAAAATTCAAGGGTGCCGGGGTGCGTTTTTTTGGGATACTTTTAAAAATTACTATGGCCGCCAAAAAAAAAAAACAACAAAAAAGTGGGTGTTGCCTAGGATATTACTTCAACACGGCAGGCATACAACAATAACAACAAAGAGAACATAACAATATAAGGAAAGATATCCTGAAAAGGAGAGAGAGAGAGAGAGAGAGAGAGAGAAAACAGTCACTAGCTAATATGCCAGGTAAATGGGGAAATACGAGAGGCGGTATTGCAAGGACTGGGAAGTTGTACAATAATAGTTGTTTTGCCATTTGCTTCAAACGTGTGACAGATATATTTTGGGCTAGTTTAAGCTTCTGAAGGGCGGGTTTTAGACTGACTTTGGGCTGGTTATTTTTGTTTGACCTGTCAACCCTGTGGGCACATGCAGTGGGCAGGCATAAGTGATGTCATCACTCTCTAACTAGAGTATCTCAATTATCTGTCTTATTAGAGTGGATGATGGTTAAAATGTTGACTACTTAGACATCTTACATAAATAGACTCTGCCTAGTTATAGCATTCACTAGATACTGAGACAGATCTAAAGTCTGTATAAAGTCCCAAATGCTTTCCCGCTGCTGAGCGGCAAAAACTGCACTCCATCACTAATAGTGTGACCTTTCACATGGAATAATTAACAAGCACCACCTGCAATTAATAACTCACTTTAAATGTATTTTACATCTAAAAAAGTCCTTATAATAATTCTGGACAAGACCAAAAAACATTTCAATAAATTGTAAATTGAAACTGTATCATGTGCAGTAGGGCGATCTAGAGTATACATGATTGTTTTTCTTTTTTCCCACCCTTCTATTTGATGCTACTACTTGTGGGAATGTAAAAGTGTCATTTTTTATCAAGATAAGTTGATATTTGAGGTTCTGCTCAGTCAAATGCTGTAAATGCAACTTTTACTAACAGGTCTGTGACTGTAAACAATGCTGCTTAGCTTTTAGTTATTTTACTTACTGTAACCTCAGCATTTATTTATTTTTTGTTTCTTATGATTTGCTATTAAATAGTCATTGCATCACAGATTTTGAATTGCAGACCAAGTGTTTTTGATGCTTTTCATGACTGACATACTCAGTCAGTCATAGTGAGGTTTGCAGCTCTACTCGACAGTTTAGTTGGTAATAAAATGGTTTGTTGTTGGTTTTTGTACTTTTTGTTATGATGTCTATATAAACTGGTAATAATCACTTATATGAGAAACTTTGCTTGCATTGAGCATAAATACCCTAAATATTATGTCATTTTGAACATTTTCACCACATTCTTAATTCAGTGCTAGATTAAAATAAGGATAGGAGTTTGATTTTTTGGAAGGCCGAAAATTTTGGACCACCCTAATGTTTACACTACACAGTCACAACATGCTGTGTTTTCAGTGAAAAAGTTTAAAACTACCCATCCACGCTTTGTAGTTGGTAGACAAGTTGGTAATGACATGATATTTATTTATTTATTTATTTATTTATTTATATATTTTAAATATTTTTTTATATTTATTTAATAATTATTTATTATACATTAATATTTATATATTTATTATAATACAATTTATTAAAAATTATGCAAATTACATCAAAGTTACCACGTTACATAATAATCACATAACAAAAACTGAACTGATCCATCCTCCAGTGTGCAAAGTAATGTAATAATCCAGTCTTTGTTTAGTTATTTTGATGTAAGTGGTTTGTACTTTACTACTTCTCATTAGGTTAAAGGTATTTGATGAAAGTTGGTAAAGTTTGTCTGAACCATCAATAGAATCTATGTAATAATACATATTTAGATCATGGGCAGGTTATTATATGTGATCTGACGATTTTATTATATGTATGTGTCATAACCTGAAGCTCATGCTTTATTGCTCTTTATCAGTAAAGGGTGTAGTTTTGTGCTGGTTTGTGTAGGCTGCATTCATGACTGTGTTATTGATGTAACTTATGTTTTCTTGCCTTCTGTATTGTCTAAATCAATCGGGGGCATCACTGGGCAATAGGTTGTGAATCCCTGTTTGTTGTTTATTTGAATCCCATGTTGCCGTTGCCTTAGCAACAAAGTTTCACATAGAAGATCAGAAGCCTGACTGCTTTTGTGATGAAAGCAGCAGCACCAATCACAGCTCAGTCTGCACAGCTGGCTTTGTCAGGAATACCCACATATGAGAGGTTTTGGCTAAAATTGTAAAACAATATATATATATAATTTTGTTCTTTAAGGCGATCAATATTACTGTATTAAAAATTTTATTTGACCTTCTTAATGAATCAGCAGCAATTAATTGCCAATTAATTAATTAATAAGATTTTTGTTTATATAGAGCTTTTAAATTATGATTAATTTCCTTGCAAACACATTCTAGTTTGTCTGTTGACAGCATTTATTAATATTTTACAGATGATGCATGCTTTGCTATTGAATATTTGCAATGGTTTGACATTTATAAAGCATGCTGATTCATTAATAATCATCAAAATAACTGATTACAATGACTAATAATATCAGTAGTGGCAGGTCTAAATCTTAAAGAGATTTCATATCTGTTCCAAACGATAGAAGTAAACATGACTAAACTTTAAAGGATATTTTTTGTTTAAAGGAAACATTTAATGTGATTACCATGCCTTGAAGTGACATTTAAGACAGAGTAAAGCTGGTCAGCAATGAATTAATGTTACATTAAGGTAAAGCATCAGTCTATCAAGTCCCTGTTCTTACATTATCTGCAAAACTCAATGTGTAATCTGTACCTGTGTATCACTTTACAGCTAGAAATGTTATTTTAGATACACACCTATATGTTTCTCATTAAATAGCTTATTTCAGCTCTTGACCTGACCTTTAGCCTGGATCATGACAGCTGTAACAAAGCAGCTAATGTACAGATTTTATTGTGTGCAGGTACAACTGTAAGAATCAGGTCATTCCACTCAGGTCACTGAGGTAATTGGCTATAGTGGCTATAGCTGGTCAGCAGGTGAACCAATTAGTGCTAAGCATGGTGTGCCACTATGTTCTAATCATAGACAAAGGATGTCGTACTGGGTGATATTTTGGGATTCAAGGGCATTAATACCACATTAGCCTTGATTTCTAGGCAACATCAGCTGAACAAAAAGGGCCATGGTTATTACATCATCCCTCACATTTGGGGTGTTTATTTTAAATGCAAACTAATTATTTTCTTAAATCAAATGACCAAACAGATATAAGACAGGATGAAGTTTACAGTCCTCTTAGTATTGCTACAAAATGTTATGTTGCTAATGCAATGCTACTAACATGGATTATGTTGTTGTAGGTAAATGAATCTAGAAGTTTTGAACAGACATCTATTTACCACAAAATTAACTACCTCCTGGTTTCCACACTGTTGTCTGTCTATTTCTTTGTATACATTGTTAGCCTCCTTTCACCAAGTTCTAAAATGGACCCCCACAAGACCACCACAGACATCACAGCCTCATTTAACTAAAGATTTAAACCTAGAATATACAGGGGTTAGACAATGAAACTGAAACAGCTGGTTTTAGACCACAATAATTTATTAGTAGGTGTAGGGCCTCCTTTTGCGGCCAATACAGCATCAGTTAGTCTTGGGAATGACATATACAAGTCCTGCACAGTGGTCAGAGGGTTTTTTAGCCATTCTTCTTGCAGGATAGTGGTCAGGTCACTACGTGATGCTGGTGGAGGAAACCGTTTCCTGACTCGCTCCTCCAAAACACCCCAAAGTGGCTCAATAATATTTAGACACAAAGACTTGCTGTCTTGGTCACAGATGTGCAAGACGTGCACCAACAATTTGTCCTCTTTTGAACTCTGGTATGTCACCATAATGTTGTGTGCATTGTAATATACTATATAACTGTGCTCTTACCTGCTAACTGAACCTTCACACTCTGCTCTTACTGGTGCAATGTGACATTAATGAAGATTGGCCACCAGACTGGTCCAATTTAGCCATGAAACCTCCCACACTAAAATGACAGGTGTTTCAGTTTCATTGTCTAACCCCTGTATGTACAGTCATGCATATACTATATAAGTATTAAAATAAGTATTTGAACACCCTGCTTCTCCCACTTAGAAATCTTGGAGGGGTCTGAAATTTTCATCTTAGGTGCATGTCCACTGTGAGAGACATAATCACAAAGAAAAAATCCAGAAATCACAATGTATGATTTTTTAATAATTTATTTGTGTCTTACTGCTGCAAATAAGTATTTTAACACCTGCCAATCACCAAACATTCTGGCCCTCATAGACCTGTTAGTCTGCCTCTAAACAGTCCACCTCCACTCCACTTATTATTCTAAATTAGAAGCACCTATTTGAAGTCGATAGCTGCACAAAGACACCTGCCCACCCCACACAATCAGTAAGACTCCAACTACTAACATGGCTAAGACCAAAGAGCTGTCCAAAGACACCAGAGACAATATTGTAAACCTTCTCAAGGCTGAAAAGGGCTACAGGGTAATTGCCAAGCAGCTTGGTGAAAAAAGATCAACTGTTGGAGCAATTATTAGAAAATAGAAGAAGCTAAACATGACTGTCAATCTCCCTCTGACTGGGGCTCCATGCAAGATCTCACCTTGTGGTGTATCAATGATCCTAAGAAAGGTGAGGAATCAGCCCAGAACTACACGGGAGGAGCTGGTCAATGACCTCAAGAGAGCTTCCAAGGTTACTGTGGCTAATACACTAAGACGTCATGCATGGCAAGGAAGGTTCCCCTGCTTAAATCAGCACACGTCCAGGCCTGTCTTAAGTTTGCCCATGACCATTTGGATGATCCAGAGGTGTCATGGGAGAAAGTTTTGTGGTCAGATGAGACCAAAATTTTTTGGTCTTAATTCCACTCGCCATGTATGGAGGATGAAGAATGATGAGTACCATTCCAAAAACACCATCCCTACTGTGAAGCATGGAGGTGGAAGCATCATGTTTTGGGGGTGTTTTTCTGCACATGAGACAGGACGACTGCACTATATTAAGGAGAGGATGACCGGGGTCATGTATTGCGAGATTTTGGGGAACAACCTCCTTCCCTCAGTTAGAGCATTGAAGATGGGTCGTGGCTGGATCTTCCAACATGACAATGACCCAAAGAACACAGCCAGGATAACCAAGGAGTGGCTCTGTAAGAAGCATATCAAGTGGCCTAGCCCTTCTCCAGACCTAAACCCTATAGAAAATCTTTGGAGGGAGCTCAAACTCCGTGTTTCTCAGTGACAGCCCAGAAACCTGGCTGATCTGGAGAAGATCTGTGTGGAGGAATGGGCCACAATCCCTGCTGCAGTGTGTGCAAACCTGGTGAAAAACTACAGGAAACGTTTGACCTCTGTAAAGGCTACTGTACCAAATATTAACATTGATTTTCACAGGTGTTGAAATACTTATTTGCTGCAGTAACACACAAATAAATTATAAAAAAAATCATACATTGTGATTTCTGGATTTTTTCTTTTAGATTATGTCTCTCACAGTGGACATACACCTAAGATTTCAGACCCCTCCATGATTTCTAAGTGGGAGAGCTTGCAAATTTGCAGGGTGTTCAAATACTTATTTTCCTCACTGTATATATATATGTGTGTGTGTGTGTGTGTGTGTGTGCGTGTGTGTGTGTGTGTGTGTGTGTGTGTGTGTGTGTGTGTGTGTGTGTGTGTGTAATGTATGTGTGTGTGTGTTTTCCAGGTAAGGTACACCAGCTTAGTGGCTTTACAGTGGCTTTATATGCAGATTGCCACTAGCCATTTTTTTCTGCTAAATAAGCCCCTCTCAGCTGTCCCAATCACCAACTTGCATAGAGCTGATTTTATGTTGCTTTTGAAGTATACATTAATCAACCATAACATCTCAGCACAGCAGTGACACTGATGTGAAGGTGGTGACATGCTAGCATTTGTTTCACTCCTACAAGTTGTTGACACAAACACACTGTGAAGTTTATTGACAGTGTTGAGTGTTGTGTTGGGGTGGAAGGCATGATCAGAATGGATCCAGGGGCTCATGAACTTCACCCATCCATCCATTATCGTATCCGCTTAACCTGATCGGGGTCACAGTTAGTCCCCTACTAATGAGGGGGCACCATGTGCAAGGCATGGCATTGCACACTATCCTAACTAAGCCCAGGACAGGGCATGAACATCACTGGAACACAATGCAATTAGTTATTTTCCCCTTCATGCCTGTCCAACCTTCCCCAGTTAAGATATTCTCGCAAGTTGTACATGTCTTTTTCACAGAACCTCTCATATTTATATGTAAAAGAAAGGGAGGAAAGATTAAAATGGGAATTTAAATGGTTGTATATGCTCAATGGTACAGCAAGATCCTTCATGCTTGTTAGCTGCTTTAGTTGGCAGTACATATGCCCAATCAATCATTATTGATGGGGAGCTTGTTGGAGTGGGTGTAGTATTGAGGGAATGGGGAAAGGCTGGAGAAGCATGAAGGGAAAAATAACTTAAGTTTGTGTTTGAGTGGAGATGTTCCTGAGCTTCTGAATACATTCAGATCAGCTCTTCCAGCCCAAAACCACAGTCAGCCAATGCTGTCAATAAGACTCCTCTGTGTGCATGATCATTGTTGTTCATAATTTAAATCAGAAAGATAACCTGTCTCTCACCCTTTTCTTCAATAATCACGGCCCCGAAATAATCAAATTCAAATCAAATCAAATTTATTTATAAAGCGCAACTGATGTCACAAAGCAGCTTTATAGGGTTAGTAATAGCAGACATCAAATCATTAATCCCTAATCCACCGGTGAGCAAGCCAATCGCAACAGTGGCAAGGAAAAACTCCCTCAGAGCTGGAGGAAGAAACCTTGGGAGGAACCAGACTCACATGGGGGACCCATCCTCCTCTGGTCTACTAATTCTAAGTTTGTGATAAATCATAATCATATGATGTCGTTGTAATGTTCAGGTGAGCCGATATGTTGACAGTAGTGGGACAGGAATGATGATAGTGGTAGCAATGATAACGGCCAGAAAGTCCATATGAACTCCAATGTGGGCAGTAGAATAGGGTCTCTGGAGCAGGCCACAGTAGTTGGTCAAGACCACCACAGAGCAGGAATTGCTTGGGTGGTGGCTCATTCTCAGCACTGGAGTGACTCTGATGTGGTGGAGCAGACACAGCAGAACTGCTGGAGACAGACTACAATCTGTAATTTTAGAATGAAAAACAGCACATATGTGAACGAGTGTAGAAGGAGGTCATTTTAATGCTATAGCTGATTGGTGTATGTTTATCATCATGGTTTCATAGACACCATAGGAGCAGATATACCTTACTGCAAAGACGGTTACTGCAGCATATCTGCATATTTTTTCATATTCAGTTCTACTCGTCATGTATCCCAGAGCATTATTCATTTATTATCTTCATTGTTTGATAAGAGCAATTCAACTGACCGGCTCCTTCCTTAGTTCCTATATCTAAGGCTCAGTGTAGTAAATTATTATAACGCCTTCAAATTCATACGCACACATGCACACACACAGATACGTGCACTCGTACACACACACATGCACGCACACTCCTGGGAAACAGCTCTGTCAGTAGTCAGATGAATTTTTTCATCATCTCTGCTGGCTGCCAAACTCTGATAGAAATGTTTTTCACCGGGTCTGAGTTCTACGAGCTGTACAAACGGAGATCTTTAACCGATTCCAGCTACTGCAGCTGAAGTAAAACTACAACACTCTAAAGCAGCATCACTGCAAGTGATTACTGTCGTCAGCTGTCTGCTCGCTGCAGAGCTGGTAAACCGATCAAAGAGATATCACTCCATACATTACGCAGGGAACATATGTTAAAAGCTGGGAGCATGTGACTTCTTTTCTCTGACTGTAAGGTGAAGAGACAATAGACAGAGTGGAGAGAATGAGAGAGGAAGGGCTAGAAATACTAAACCTTTTTTCACATTCCAGGCACTGATAGCATGAATTCTGCTCTTGTGACTCAATGCACAATTCTTCTGGTGTATGCTTAGAAAAAGCAAAAAATCTATCATCATTGCACGTACAGTGGTATGAATGGTTGCTTAGAAGATGAACTGATCTACATATGGCATAAAAGTTAATGAAGTTAAGGTATCATTTTTGTTGATTACATTTTACAAGTAAAAATCTTTATGCACACCAAATGTCTTCACAGTCACAATCAAGGCCTGCTGATGCACATTTTAAAGCTTTTAAACCTTGTCCCAACAATCATCAGTCATGAGCTCTGAGGGCTTAGAGCTCTGAAAATGAACATAATTGATGTCCGCAAAGCAGGAGAAGGCTATAAGAATTATTTTCAGGTAGCTGTTTCCTTAGAAAATAATGTAATTAAGAAATGGTGGAGGTCAAGTTGAGATCTGGAAGACAATGAAAAGAACACCTCTCCAACTAAGCATGGGGATTGATCAGTTATGATTCAAGTTTGTGTTGCACCCAGCAGCATTAGGAATGTTTCACTCTTAAAAGGAAAATTTATGAAATTAAATTAAAGCAAATTCCAGAAGCAAACATCACACTGTCTATTAAAAGCTGAAGATAAAAAAGATGTCTTCTACCAAAGGATAATGATCCTAAACACATCCCAGAATCCACTGTGGACAAGCTCAGGAGACACAGACTTGAGGTTTATCCACGGCCTTCACTGTTCCAGGCTTAAACATTATTGACAATCGGTGGACAGACATCAAAAGAGCAGTCCATGCAAGACAGCTCAAGAATCTCACAGAACTAGAAGCCATTTGTAAGGAAGAATGGGCAAAAAAATCCTTTAAACAAGAAAAGAAAGACCCTTCACTGACTACAAAAAGTGTTTTCAAGCTGTGATATTTGCTAAAGGAGGTGTTAGTAAGTACTGACTGACTATGCAGAGTGCAGGCATTGCTTTGAGCCCTTTATTTATTTTTGAACTGTTAAAGATGGAAGTAAAATGCAGTCTTGTTAAAAATATTAATGAAAGATGTCATCTTTACCTTTAAACATTTTGGAAATATAGTCATCTTTTACTTGAATTGCTATCAATAGTCACAAATATTGACAAGGGTTGGCCATACTTTTATGCACCACTGTATGCATGGGTGGAGCTATTAGAAATGTGACTAATGAAATATCTTATTTGAATTTAGTTACATATCTCCACCTCTTTAAAATCAGATGCAGTACAATCTGAAAAGTATATTTAAAGCAAAATAATGCAATCAACTCAGATTACCGGTAGTTAGATATAAATGCATAAATATAAATGCATAGATTTGTTTTTATACAAAAACAGGACAAGAACCTTATAATGTATTTATATGTATTAGAGGTGTACAAGAAAATGCTACACAAAATGTGAATTCATTTGTGTTCACTTGCGATTCATGTTAATGCTTCGTAAACTCTTTTT
>BRDA01014785.1:0-23595 GCA_036984385.1 Crenuchus spilurus | reverse complement strand
TTCTCCTCCTCCCTCTCTCTCTCTCCCTCTCTCTCTCTCTCTCTCTCAGCCGGCGCGTTAGCCTCTCCCCGTGCGCTCCACTCTTCTTCTTCACTCCTCTTCCTCTTGTTCTTCAGCAGTCCTTTCTTTCCTTTGTCTCTCTCTCTTTCTCTCTGGTGCTTGTTTTCCGCGCGCTCTCCTCCTCTCTCGCCTCTCCTCAGCACCGCCTGCGCCTCAGCGAGTGAGTGTGTGTGAGTGAGAGAGAGAGAGTGAGAGAGAGAGGGCGAGCGCGTGCGTGCGCGTGTCTGTCAAGGATATGGAGAGCGAGCCTGCGCGCGAGCTTTCCCTCAATGTCGAGGGAATGCCTGCGTGTGTGTGCACGCGCGCGCGCCAAAGAGGAGCTTTGTTAAGTCAATGCACAGCTAAGAATGAGTCAAACATACTCTCTCTCTCTCTCTCTCTCTCTCTCTCTCTCTCTCCTCTCTTAAAGGTGCAGTTTTCTCTGCAGCAGTAGGTAGAAGCCCTGGGCTACACTCTCACACACTCTTTTCCTCTCATTCATATTCAAGTGACTTTATTAGCACAAATTGTAATTGCAGTTGCCAGAGGAATAAATAGAATGCTTAATATTAATATTTATTGTAATACTGGAGAAGAAGAATTTAAGGAAACCTGACACACTTTACATTGTGTGGACCTTTTATGGCTGTGGACCAATAGGAATGATGCAAAATTGCAAAATTCTGTATTCATCCAACCTTCATTTGTACTCATAATTTCATTCAAAAAGTAAACTGTCACATATTTTATATTTATTACATATAAAATTATATTCCAAGCCTTTTTGTTTTAATGTTGATACTGTTTGAATAATAATGTACTTTTAAATCTAAAATGAAATATTCTAATAATTTGAGAGTCTGGATTTCTGATTTTCATGACCTATGAGAACAACAATAAGACAACAACAACAAAAAAAGACTTGAAATAGGTTTAATTAATATACAATATGACAGTTTACCTTTTTGAATGAAATTATAAACAACAGTGAACTTTTTCACAATATTCAAAGTTACCATTTCTAGAACTGTGTTGTCTGTGTTTTGTAGAGAAAATGAGTGGAACTCAAAGATGCCATGGACCACTTCCACCCAGCTAAAGCCCTCTGAGATGGAGACGTCTAAAGAAGGAGAATTAAGAAAAGGTCAGAATTTCCATCTAATAATATGACACCAATGAATGGTTCTCCATATCACATCACTCCAAACTGAGCTGTGGAGAAGAGAATGGAGAAAAAATGAAAAACATAATATAAAGATGAAGAAGATACAGAAGATATGGAGAGAAGACAGACAGACACACAGCTGAAAATACATGAAAGGAGTATGTTGATGGAGTGGGAGAGAGTGACAGAGCAAAAAGAAGAAAGGAGTTGATCTTAGACAAGCATGGAGCTTCCGTGACTGTAGAGTTAG
Organism: Crenuchus spilurus; assembly: GCA_036984385.1. NCBI lineage: Eukaryota > Metazoa > Chordata > Actinopteri > Characiformes > Crenuchidae > Crenuchus > Crenuchus spilurus. The sequence goes on along the minus strand of BRDA01014785.1, from coordinate 22,141 downwards.
TTTGATGTAAAACGTTTTCCATCTTACTCAAAATGTATTGTCAGAGAATCCCTGATCTGTCTGATGTCCTGTTTGTGTTTGTCCTGGTTTACTGAGTCTTGCTCTGTGTTTATGTTTTGGTTTCTCTCTCCATCCCAGTCCCACCTCATCATTAGTGTTTCCACATTTGTGTCTTGTTCTACATTCCTCCCTTTCCCAGGTGTTCTCTGTACAGTGTACAAGGGCAGACTAACCATCTGGATGTTGAGAAGAAGTCAGTTTTCAGTGCATGTTCCCTACAGCTGCTCTAGATTCTCTCACAAAATGAGCAGTTTCTGAGATGCCATCACCTTTCACCTGGTACCAGCATTGATCCTGGCCTGTTTGGTGCCCTTGCCTCAGACTGCATTGCTATTAAGTAACCTCAGATAGACTTACATGGTTTCTGCCACTGTTTGACATGTTATCTTTTAAAATGAACAAAAGTGCAGACAAATTCCAAGCTTAAATATTACTGTTCATACTTACTGTAGTTGAGATGTTATATCCTCTTTCCATTTTTATAAATAACTGTCAGAAACCACATAACTTAATTTCAGATGACTTCAGATGGTTTGTGGCATCTATGATGCAGTTTTCACAATGCTAATCAGTGGTCATAAGCTTCTCGTTGTAATTGTACAGCCATTACAATGAGCCTCATTCACCAATATCTTCCTAGGTTTTTTCCTTAAATTTGTTCTTGAGAAAGATACTAAAAAAAGTCTACGTCAGATTCATGACGTGTTTTTACGACGTTACTTGTTAGCATTAGACAGATGAGTAAGATAACAGATACAGATATTCTTTATTGATCCCTTACGGGAAATTAGGTCCCAGCCTCTGCTGGCAGGGCAGTCTTTAACACAGCGCCAACCTTAAAAGTAAGGTTCTAAAAGTCAGTTACTGTAGTATTATGACAGGAATTGAGACTGTAATGCTTTGCATTACTCTGTTACAGGAACATCACTGATACTTTGTAACTTTTCTGTAACTTCAGTGTAAAAGTAAGATTTAAACATGTAGAGACTACAGGCTGTATCGGATCAACTTTACACAAATTAGGAGGAGGGTTGTTTTGCCGAACTGAGGCTGAGGTCTACTGAGTGGCCAGATTGTCTGTGTGTGTGTGAGCGTGTGTGCGAGTGTGTGATAGTACCAGAGGCAAGGGTAACACAGGGTCCATCAATAGCAGAAAAGATTTTGCTCAGTAGAGTCTGTGAAGGACATGGCACAGAGTCCCAATACACAAACAAACACACACACACACACACACACACACGCACACACACACACACTATCTCTCATTCCATGCACACATACACACACATACATACATACATACATACCCTCTCTATCCCTCATTCCCTACACACACCCACACACATAAACACAAAAATACACACACACACACTTCAGCCCATCACAAGGAAATAAACCAAACACACTGTTATTTGAGTAGAGTGGAGTGGAGATATCAGCTTAATGCAGGTGGGACTGTGGATTTTAATAACTCCAGTTTAACCAGGAGCACAAGCCGAACAGTTGCCATGGACACCATCAAGGTCGACGTAAGGTCATGCTTTAGATCATAGAACAGGACTGAAGAACCTGCCAGAAATATGTCTAATACCTCTAATACTGTGATACAATAGCTAGAATAATGTTACATGATCATTGGCTTGCAGTAATAACAGTAGGCTAATAAGCTTATTGGCCCATTAATTTTCCTTCATATTTAATTATGGATGACTAGTACACCTCCAAAACTTAGAATATTGCAAAAAAGTTCATTGTGTTTGTAATTTCATTCAAAAAGATCAACCCTCATATATCTTATATCCATTACATGTAAAGTGAAACATTTAAAGCCTTTTTAAAATGTTGATACTGTGAATAATAATTTGGTCAAACTTGAAATGAAATATTTAAATAATTTTAGAGTATAGATTTTTAATTGTTATAAGCTATAAGCCATAAAAAACTATAAGAAATCCAGAATCCCAAACTGGCTGAATACTTTGAGTAAATTACTATTCAAACAGTATCAACATTAAAACAAAAAGGTGTGGTATTCATGGTATTCTAATTTTTGGAGATGCACTAGTAGACTACAGTGTGACATAGTATGTAAATAATGGTAGAAAGTCAGTGTACCACTCACACCCCAGATCAAATTGTCCATGTGGAAATTAAACTGCAATAACAGTCTCTTTGGCGTTTATTGTTTTTATGATGTCACAAATAGACATATTTACATATAGTATACTCATGTGAATTATTCCATCACAGCTCCGTCTTGTTCCTGTCACATGTTCTGTGTTGACGTTATCCATGTGCCATATTGTCTCCATGTGCTCTTTTGTTTACATTCCTTGTTATGGTCAGCACCTGAGTCTTGTATTCTCACAGCCTTGTTTGTTAATCTCATGCTTTACTATAAAGCTTCCTTAGCCGCAGTCTTGAGTTCTACAATGAAGTCTTGTTTTTGGAGATCACTGAATCTGGTCACAGCACAAATCAACAAATATGACAAATCAGTATATAGCACATATCATATTCAGCCTCTGCACTTAAGCCTGTATACAACAGTTTCAAACTTTACTGCTTTACAATGTGGGGGCCAATCAGAACAGAGGAAATTTGCATATATCTGTCTTAAAGGCACAAAACAACTTTTTTCATTTAACAAACATTGCAAAAAATTGTAATTGTGGTTTATATTTTCAGTACATTAACCCACACTAATGACCTTAATAGGCCTCAGGGAAAAAAAAAGTGAGACATTAACGTTTTAATACACGCACAAAATACACACGCATTGAAGGACATACCAAGGTCATACTTTTGTCATGATGTAGAGAATATAAAAGACCAAGAAGCATGCCCTGGAGAGTACAAATAATCTGCATTGTGAACTACTTAATGCCTGAGGAGTCAAGGGGTCAGCTGAGGGGCAATGAACAAGCACTTGTGTGTTTGTGAATGCAAAACCCGAAGGTGAAAGTGAGCATGATGGACAGATGAAGGGAAGGTGTGAGGAGTTTTTAATGACTTGTATTATTAATAATGTATTACTGAGCCATAGAAAACACGGCTGCCTGCCTGCGGTCCATCTGTTAAACAACAAGAATGAGAAGAGGAGGAGATAGACTCCACCTGCTGCTCTCACTCACTTTCTAACTCTGCTCAAAGTGCTGGTCACTGCACATCCAGCATGAACATGTCCACAGAGCTCAGCAAGTCTAAGAAGATCATAGTGAGAGGATTAGAAATGACCATAAACAACAACTTTGTCCATATATGATGGAATCTGACCAGAAAAAAAACACTTTTGAAAAAAACCTTTCAGTGGATGAGCTACTTTTGTAACCAAGATGGACACATGCAAAGAACCTGTTCACACATTTCCAACACACCTCTGCAAAGCCCAGTTAAGGGTTTAATTAAAAGCTTTCACTAGAATTGTAATCCAAAAGCGATCAGGTTGGGACACAGTCTGGCTTGTTATTGAGTTGGTTACAGTTAGGTTCAAACAGGATTCTTCTGGGCTTCATTCAGATTAGGATTAAATTTTCCCAGGTACAGACATCATTTTGTTGGCTACAGTTGGGTTCAGACCAGGGACAGTCCCTCCAGATGTTGCTGTAGAGCACTGTGTGACATAATCAATCATTTTGTTTAAAATTATTTTATTTCAATATTATTTTTGTAACATTATTGTGTATTTGACTTATGAAAATGGCAGTAGTTCCCAATATATTTAAAATATTTCTGTACATGTTGTATAAGGTCAGTATGTTCAGGAGTCTTCATTTAGTTACCAGGGTATGGGGCTGGCCCGTCAGCGTTTGTTTAGGCAAGTGAGCATTAGAAAACACTGTGCGCATGTGCAACACGTTTGCAATAATGAGCTGTGGGGCACACTAACGCTGACCCCATGCTGGGAGCAGCCAATAAAAAATGAAAGATTTGCATACGCAGGCTTATGTGAATTTTGCTTATGGTATCAGCATTGCTGCGCAGCTTGCCACTGATGCCATGCATCAGTCATCTGTTAGCCGCTACTAGCAAGGAATATAATGAATCATGTTGACAATTTAATCAAAGTTAAAAGTTAGATAACACACACACAGTCATCTTACCTCAGTATAAGGTTTATTTCCTTTATTCACGACTGGAATTGGTTTTATTTAAGTTCCTTTGGCCACAATAACCAAAGTAAAGGCAACAGAATACCACCAGTAAGTAAGTCTCCCAACAGGGGATGTAACGGGTGTGCTGAATTCAGCCCAACATCAAATTATGCTTTTTGGAATTTCATTGATGAACTGCATGTGTGGTTGAATTAATGGAGCGAGTATGTTTGTGTGGAGTTTCACTGATGAGTGGGATGCTGCCCACAGAATTTATTGTGCCCCACCTTGCTTTCTATTCTAGAGACACCACTGGTTCAGACATGATTTAGACAGGTTACAGTCACTTTCAGACAGAACTACTGTCACATTTAGACTGAATTTATTGGCTACAGTCCGGTTCAGACAGAATTTAGCTTGGCTACTGTAGAGTTCAGTAGAACTTTATTTTCTATAGTCAGGTTCAGAATTTTGATTGGCTACATTTTGCTTCAGACAAAATGTCAGTTTTAGACAGACTTTTGTCTGGATACAGTCAGATACACAGAATGTAGCTGGGTTACTGTTAGTTTCAGATAGAATTTAGCTGGGCTACAGTAGAGTTCAGTAGAATTTTATTTTCTGTAGTCTGGTTCAGAATTGTGTCTACAGTCAGATACAGACAAACTTTTGTTGGGTTACAGTCACTTTCAGACAGAATTATTGTCAAGAATGAACCTGGTGTGTGTGAATGAATGTGTATATGTGTGCGTGAAGCAGTGTTAATTTTGACAGGTGATTTTATTTTAGTTTTAGTCTTAGTCTTCTGACTAAAATGTATATTAGTTTTAGTCACGTTTTAGTCATTTTGTTATTGTTAGATTTAGTCAACGAAAACTGAAAACATTTTAGTCTAGTTTTAGTCAATTAAATGTTTAAAATATTTAATCTAATTTTAGTTATACTATTTTAAATTACAGATATTGTTAGATGCAACGAAGGTTGCATGTGTGTCTCACGGCTCCACTTAGATGTGTTTGTGATTTATTTAACCTAAACACCTAAGATAATGATAACTGATTGCACATATTCACTTTAGACATTGAAATGATATATTCATCACCGTTAGCTAGCTAGCTACATTTGCTACGTTAGCTTACTTTTCTGTAAAGCTTGTGGTGGTGAGAACTGAGTGCTTCTTGAGGTTTGTTGTGTTTTTCCAGTTATTTTCAGTCCACAAACTTTGCATTCCGTTTTGTTTTCTATGGCAGCAAAAGTGAAATTATTCCATAAATCGCTTCTTCTTTTCCGTCCAAGCTGCGGGAGTGACGTCAGCACCTTGTGTTGTTGTTAAGCTGCACCAGTGTGACAGGGCAGCTTAACGTGCTTCCAGAAAGTCAGACATAAGGATGTGGTGGTTTATATTTAAAAAGCGGATTACTAGACAAATACATTCTTTTTGTCCTTCTGTGACATTTATATTTTGTTTTTATTTGTTGACGAAAAGTCTAATACTTTTAGTCATAGTTTTGGTTATAAAATATTAGCTTTTATTTAGTTCTCGTCTCGTTTTCATTGTGGAAAAATGTTCGTCAACGAATATTTTTCGTCATAATTATCGTTAACAAAATTAACACTGGCGTGAAGGAATGTGTATACCCAGATATGGTTTGGTACTCTGTCCTGGGTGATCTCCCCAGTGCTTGATGTAGTCCTCCAGGTGGACGGTCACTTCCGGTTGAGATTACGTTGTGCATGATTGGCTGCCACTTCTCACTGTTGTGTGTGGCTGAGTTCTAAATGTGTTCACTGTAAAGTGTCAAGAAAGTCAGAAGTATATATAAGTGTAATGTTCATTAATAAAAAATGGGTACAGTCAGGCTCAGAAAAAAATGAGCACTGTTGAGAGAATTGTGTTGGGCTGCTGTAGGTGCAGTGATAATTATTTGGGCTTCATTCAGTTTCAGGCAGAATTGTGTCAGTATAAAGCAAATCTTGGATTCTAAACTTGCCAATTTGGGTTGTGTTATATTCAACCCTCATACCACTCACATATCACAGCATGCTAAGGAAACAGTTCCTTTCCCTGACACAAAAAAAAAACATGCAGCTTCATGCTCTGCACTCAGTCATAAGTACATGATTAGACCTGACACACACAATCTACAACGATCATATATTTCACTTCATCTCTCTGGTCTAGTACACAGACACCAGGATGGTGATGATTATAATAGCGGAGTAATTCTCAAGGTCATAATGATTATGGGGAAAAGAGGGGTAGACAAAGGGAGGGAGGGAGGGAGGGATAGAGAAAGGGAGGGTGGGTGGGATATTGGAAGGGAGGGAAAAGATGGAGAGATGGTGGAAATCGTTATGTATAGTGAGAGACTGAGGGAGTGATGCATGTGATGGAGAAAAGGAGGATTGGCATGAGAGAAAGAAGAGACGGGGAAGAGAAGAAGTAGAAGTAAGGTAAATAAAGACTAAGATAAGCTACTATACATCAATCATACAGGCTTGATTACCAAACAATGGCATTTAAGTCACATACAGACAGATCAAAGATGTCTTTCACATTTACATCTCAGAACTGTTGCAATCTCACATTTTCAGATGATACATTTTTAGAAAGCTCAAAACTCAAAGCTTGCAAACAAGATCTGGTACAAACTACAAATATATAAAATGTATGTTTTATCTGGATGCTGCTGTGGCTTGGGACCAATGGGTTGCCTGTTCAATCCCTGAACACTAGGACATGTCTGAAACAAGGCATTTAACTCCCAACAGCTCGCCAGGCACCCTGGATATGAATGCATACCATTCTGGGCACGTGTGCTCACAGCCCCCTAATGTGTGTAGTGTGTATGTTTCACTATATAGAAGGGGTTAAATGCAGAAACCAAATTCCTAACAATTAATATTGTTTTCTTCAGATAGATGAGTAACACGAGCAACACAATACTTACAGTAATGAGATTACACACATTTATCTCTAATACATTACAAAATGTCATCTGGACTGAAATATGTAAATAATTGGGTGGAGCTGAATAAGTGGATATATGTTAATACACTTATTTCTACAACATCACAAAAAAACTATGAATTTTAATAAGTTGCTTTTGTAGTTTAACTTTTTTTCTGCATGGACTGTATGTACTGGGGATTTAATTGCATTTTGTAATATAAATCTGCCATTATATGGGCCTTTTGCTGCGTGTATAAATAAGTGAGCACACCAATCAGTTGTATCAGAGAGCAAAACAATCATATGAACACTGGATACAATTTGACTGATGTCCAAAAATTCATGATAATAGGGTACCAGGTGAATGGTGGTAGCATCTCAGAAACTGCTAATTTTGCAGGATATTTTAGAGCTGCAGTAGTGAAGGTGAACTAAGAATGGATCACACATTGAGTGCCTCCCAACAGCATAACAGTGGTGCCTATCAGCCATTAATACCAGAAGCAAATGATGATTCCAGCGAGTGGTACAAAGGAATCAATGCACCACAGTGGACCTACACCATACCAGCTCCAGATACCTTCTGTCACATAATACAGTACATGCCACAATGTCTCATTAGCGTCATCTGATCCAGACACATCAGAATATTGTGATCACACAGGCTAGCCTGTTAGCACCAGCGCTGAAAAATTAATCAGAAAAAAATAGCTCAGGCATTGAAATAGCAATGTGTGAGTGTGTGAGCAGCCAAATGTGTGAAGAAATGGTAGCCCAAGGTTATGTTTCTGTTTGACACTTCACCTCACATCACAATAATATAGTCTCAAGATGGCCTCAGTTTAACAATGGTAACAACCGCACAGATATGCCAGAAACTCATTGTATTAACATGAGCAGCATGTCAGCATAAAACCATTGAAGTAGCTGTTTAATTCTATTTAACAGATGATCCCAACAACAAGTGATAAAAGTGAAACTAAAAGTGACTTACAGTGACATGCCAGGACAGCTGAAACATCTCTGTTTTCTGAATACAGGAATGATACAATGTATGAGATGAAGATTTAGCTCTTTCTTCTTCTAACGAGCTCTTTAGCTCTTTCTCTTTTAGTTGTTTAATTAGTGCCTGCAGAAATGCAAAATAATAATTTTTGTGTGTTAAAACACCAAAAAGTCAGAACAAGTTCATAAGATATTGTGACAGATATTTACAATTTATAAAAGAGTCAAAATAGCGTAAAAAGTCTTTTGACAGGTTTGTGCATCATGTCCCCACCCAAATATGTGTGAATCTTTATATAACAACATTTTATTTACTCATTAGATACCATAGTCTTAAGTACATGCACACAGCCTGGATTAGCTGGATTCATGTATGGTATAATTTGCTTAGATACTTGAGCTTGCTTTATAGGATCAACTCTTTATGAAGTGTCATTAATACACTGTTAAATGAGCTCAGAGTGTTCACTGTAACTCAGTTAAATGGATATTATACATATATTCTTATTTGTAAATATGAGGAAAATTAGCAGATTAAAGCTAATCAGTAAAGCCAATTTTTATTTTTATTTTATTTTTATTTTACTGGAGCTGCAAAGTTAACATTCCTAACAAACAGACCACAGTAGTCACCTAAATAGCGCAGTCCTGCCCATGTACAGACAACACCAAAACTTCTCTTAAAAGGCAGCCATTTTTGAAACCAACAGGGCTGGTTAGCAGTCCAATCAGATTTCTCCATATTTATAATAGACACTGTGACTAAATTTGCTCTCCTATACCTGGTTTGTGTACACTGATCCTGTGTCTAAAACAACTACTCTGGCATCCAGCTATACTTTTAAAAAAATTCACTCCTTTGTTAAGAAGCCATATTGCGTCCTACACCACTAATCTGCCCGACATTAATTAAGTTCTGGATGCAGGTTGAGAGAATTTTTTATTAGGTATTTTTGCAAAAATGATTTGGGCTATTTGAGTGACTATTGAGAGCCTGTGTTTGTTAGCAATGTTAGCCTTGCAGCTCCAGTTTAATCTGCATTGCAAACATCTTAATTGATTGACCACATCTGGGGTAAATAGAATGTTTTTTCACCACTTCCAGCCAACTACCAACCAAGTGTTAAACAGCAGAATAGCAGAAAAAGGAATGTAGAAGTGTAGCCCTAAATACTTGTAATCTGCTACTTTTTGCTAGACTGCACATTTGTATGAGAGAGAGAGGCAGTAAGCGAAAGGTTTGTATTAGAAAATTGACTGTCACTCATTTTAGCAAGCCGTCGACTCATTTGCAACCGTAAATAGGAATTATTTGCGTCTTTGTAGGTGATAAATACCAAAGTTGTTCTGAAGCCGGCTGTAGCAAATCAAGAAAATGTCAAATGGAAAAGACCCATTTTCATTCCAAATCACAATTTTCTCACTCCAAGTGCTCACGGTCTCAAATCACTGCTCTGTATGAGACCTCATTCAAAATCCCTTCTCTAAGCGACATACACGCACATTTAGTTGAAAAAAAGGCCATTTTCATCGATCCACAACAATAAGACAATCTGAGAATGACCTTTTCAAAAACTTTGACATGACTGATGACTCAAAATCAACCAGTGCAGGCATTTAACTTGTCATAGAAATCTGTTGAAGAGCCATCAAAAAACACTTCTTGATCAAAGCGTGATTCAAAAGGCTGCTTGCGAAATTCTTTTATTTGGACTGAGGCCCAGCTTTGTACTGCAGGCTAATTGTGATGCTATTCTGAGACCGTAGCCTATAAAGACAGTGTCATACAACATTTTGTGATGATTTCAGCATGCACTTACTAACTGGTGCACATACAGTAGTGTGCAAAAGGTTTAGTCACCTTAATAAAGTACATTTAAAAGCTATATATCATGTTAATTTTAAAAAGACAATAAAATAAATACAAATAACATCCACACCTCTTCTCATATTAGTCCAGTATGATCTTGTAGTTCTCATCCAGTACCTGGCTTGGATAATCAATAATTCATTATATTAAATCAAGTGTGCTGCTAATGGAAATGAACACATTCATGCAGTGAATCATCGATGAGAATATCTAGAACCACACACACAGGTAATGGTGGTAGCTATAAAACCAAAGCATTTTTTTCATCAAAAGTTAAACTCGGGTGTAGTCTTCCAGCATTAATTTGTGTTCTTGTCAAGTGTCCATCAAATCATTGTTCTTAATGAAATCAGTGACATCAATTGCATGAGATATACCTGTTCATTGCCTCAAATTTTCTGCATTCCCAGAATCCTTTGCAGGAGAAGCACACCATGAGCAGCCAAGGCTTGGTTGTTAGGGATCTGGTCTTGTGACTGGGGAAGTTTGATTCCCAGGCAGGTTATGACTGAAGTGCCTTTGAGCAAGGCACCTAACCCCCAACTGCTCCCCAGGTGTCATGGATAAGGCTGCCCACTGCATCGAGCACATGTTCTCACAGCCTAGTGTGTTCACTAGTGTGTGTGTTTCACTGCACAGATGAGTTAAATGTGGAGGTCAAATTCCATTGTGCACAAATCACACTGCCAAAAAGTTGAATCTAATCGAATCTAAAGCAGGAAGTGATCCACCACCCAAATAATACCAATCATATGGGGGTCCTGACCATTGCAAAACAAGGTGAAAGGAGGGTAATAAAGTATACATAGGAGCAGATGGACTACAGTCTGTAATTGTAGAACCAGGCCAGTGGAGCTGATAAAATGGACAATGAGTGTAGATACAAGGTATGTGCACCTAATGAAATGACCAGTGAGTGTATATACTGCCAATGAGCATTCTTCCTCTTCTTCTTCTGTGAGGTGGTGAAGTGTTGACTGCCAACTGCAAGAACTAGAGTGTGGTTAGAGACTAAAAGCTATTCATTCTCTAAATTCTTCTTCCTAATCATGTTTTCTTAAGAATCTGACAACAGTACCGTGTGTTTCTCTCTCTCTTACAGGCTCTGTAAGTCAACTTGACCTAAGCAAAAGAACTCATTAGGGATAGAGTTGAGTCTCCAGTTCTCATCCTTCTATAGGAGATTTCCTCCTTTCATCTTGTAGATGTACTACACCTAATCTTTTTCTGAATACCAAACAGATGCCTTCTATAAGTGTTCAGTCTTAGCTACTTTTTGAATGAGGCACATTACAGGGCAGCCAATCAGAACAGACATGACAGCCTTAAAGGTAAAATAACAAAAACTGCTTTTTTATTATGCATAAAGAAATGGAGAAGAAGTATTTTATATTACATATCCAACAAACTGCTATCCAACAAAAATGCCCTTTGGAGCATTACTCCTTGAACTTTGAATGCTCTTAGAATAATTTGTCTCAAGTTGGAGGGTCCCCCTGCCCCCTTTAAAACAAACATTAATAGATGTTCATACAGGCCATGTAATGCTTCTCCTATTATTCATAGAACCTTTATATAAGATTAGCTAACATTTTGAGATTCTCTGTTAGTTGGGTGCACTCAAATATCATAAAGGGGGATATTTAATAGGGGAGATAAGACATAATTAAATGTGGGGGCTTATTACCATCCTCTGTTCTGCATTGTAGGTTAGCATATAATTCTAATAAACCATATAAGCACAAAGAAATTATTATTATTATTATTATTATTATTATTATTATTATTATTATTATTATAATTATTATTATTATTATTATTATTATTATTATTATTGTTAATATTATTATTAATATTATTATTAGTATCATTATTATTAAATCATCATTTTGTGGTTGTTACGTTGGACTTTCCTTTTCCTAAATGAATTGCCTGCCTATTAATTTGAGCTCCATCTACCCAGTAGCTAGATGACTGTACTGGCTCACCTGAGTCTTTGATGGATATTTTGATTTTAGTTTGCCCCCGCCAGCAGGCACAGAACCTAATCGTAACATTGTATAAACGCTGCAGGAACATAGACAACGTTGTCAGAACATTGTGACATCATTGTGCCTGCTGGGTCCATCAGGGTGTCTAGCCACCCGGTCATCAACATCAGCATCATAATAATAAAGCATGTTGTTTAGCCCTACATCTTAATTTGCTTAACAAAAGGCTATACCTATTTCAGCTTATTTTTTACACAGCAAATTATTCTATGTTATGAACTGAATGAAAACTGACAATGTGAATAAATGACAGTGTGCTCACTGGAACATAGTGATTCTAATACTTTTCACACCACTAATGCATCTTCATCTTCCCACACTGTTGTCAGTATTCATATTGTGGTGGGATAACTGACCACTGAACTTCTGTAAATTCAAAACAGATTTGAATTACCACATACACTGACTGTCCTTCCAAACGTCTGAGCTATGAAGCTTTTATGATTGTGTATACTGTATATAGAAAGTCTCACCCTATTCAAAAACAAAGCAGCTATGAAGCTGCTATTGGCCTGTGGATCGTCATTGGTTGTCAGGCTGCTATTTAAACACTGCAAATAATAATTTGCAGAGCTGCCAGCACTTGGCTGTAAAGTCGAAGACCTGACATTTACCATTCAATCACAATAAAGGCGAAAAACGTCCAGCTTTTGATTTTTGTCCACTTCTTGGCTTGACTCAGAAATGCATCTGTGTGCTAATCACAGTGGATAAAATGAACAGGCCTGCTGATGAGGGCCTTTGAGTGCTAGGTTACCAGGAACACTGCAATTATTCATTTTTTTCCTCTGAATTATAGGCAGGGGATAAAATTGGTCGTCATGAGAGAGATTTTGCTCTGCGGAGTCTATCAGGCTTTTTACTGTTCTCACAGCCACTGGAACTAATGCTGGTAGAAGTTGACACATTGCACAAATGAAGCATATGCTGGGCAAATCTTTTTCATTTAGCATCCTTCAACATTCAAGTGTTGGAAAACATCATCATCATTATCTTCCGAAAGCCCTTCAATCCAGATCAGGGTAGCAGTGGCTCTAGAGCCTACCCAGACTCACTTGGTGCAAGGCAGGAACACACTTAGAACTGGGCAAAAACATTGTGTTATTGTAGATCCAGCACAAGACAAGGAGACTGGTCACTGGTTGAAAAATGAATGGGAACCCTCATAATGCACAAATGGTTCAGGGAAAGTCCCACCCTTCAACAAAAAGGGTTGTTCCTTTCTCCCAAATAGATGCATTGATAGGCAGCATAACAACCTGGCAAACTCCTTTATTTAGGCATTTTATAAATAAAACCACATACAATTTCTAAAAACTGTAATGACCAGTGTGTAGCCAACACCTCTGTTAATTCAGTTCAGAGCTCAAAAGTCTTGGCTAGAAATGTTTAGAGTGTGTTTTTCACAATATATCAGCACAGTTGAAAAATAGGTTTTTGGAAAGTCTAAGTTTAGAGCAGATTTAATCAAAATATAAATTTATGACACTCTTACTGTTTTGACACTGTTGTTGCTAATTTCGCGCTGACATTTTTAGATTTTAGATGTGTATAATTTGTAAAAAAAAAAAAAATGTCAGACTACATCAGAGTGTCTGAAATACCCTCAGACTCCAGGGAGTTCGGCTGTATGGCATTTTTGCTAATGCTCTGTTGAGTTTGTCACACCTAGCAATAATCGCTTTGAGGGAACATATTTGTGGGTGGAGTTTTGATCAATTAATTGTAGGCCAGGAAGGAGAGTACAAGTTGAAAAAACTAGAAATGCAAATAGAAGGTGATAATTGCATCTGTCTATGAATGTGTGTCAATGTAAATGCAGGTTTAAATGGAGGAATCATGTAGTTTCTTGTAGTGAGTAGGCTGTATGTCACACTGAGTATAAGAGCAAGCATGATTGCTGAAACATCCTTCTTTTGAAGGATTTGCAAATGAGTGTTTTCTTTATGTGGGCAGAAGATATTTTTGTGTTTAAGCAGTTCAGTTATTTGTGTGCATGTGGATCTTGTAGGTAGGTCTGGTGAATGACCTGATTGTAGTACCACTAATAAAGAAGCGCTGAGTGGACAATTTTCTCTCTCTCACCATCTCTCTCTCTCTCTCTCTCTCTTTTCTTCCCTCAGGCACTATACTACACTCCCCGCTTTCTCTGCTACATTCTAATATGTCATTCCCTCTTTACTGGGTTGACTGCAGAGAGAGGCTGATGAAGAGGGAGAGAAAAAACTGCCTGTTTCTCTAACCTCTGTCAGTAAACGCACAACAGTCACACACTGATGAGATCCTACAGTCCGGTAGTGCAGCAGGCTTACCGCTTGAAAGCACTACATCAGAATCTTTTTTTATTTTTTTATTTTACTACACAGTGTTTTTGTTGGTGCAGGAGCCAATTTAAATTCCATTCAGCACCCCTCACAAAGTGTGCCTATAATTCAATATTACCTCACAGCTTCAAGAAAAATAATGAAACAATCTGTAGAAGGTTACAATTTATTATTTGTGTATAGAACAGTTTGTATTTTAAAGCCCCAGGGAAACTACATTTGTGTTTTCTTGCTCATTAAGTTAATCTTGTTCCTCTGGGCCCTTAATATACATATACAAAGTACATCTTATGAAAACCTTCACAAAATCTAATAAATGTTCACTTTACCAGTATTTCTCGCCTTTTGGTGTACAACGGTAGGTTGGTATATTGTGGTAGGTAACACCTCTGAACCCCACATGGCAGACTGGGATTTGATCTTTGGTTGGTCACTATACCAATGAGAGCCCTTGGGCAACTCTCCTATTGTTACATTCACCTATAAATGTAAGTCACTCTGGATAAGAGGGTTTGTCAAATACATAAATGTACTAGTGCATTAAAATTTATATCATGAAAAAGTTCATTGTTGTTCATAATTTAATTTTTAAAAAATAGTTTATATTCATTACATTTAAAATTATATTTAAGCCTTTTTTTACTGTCTAAAATCCATAATTAAATCCATAATTTCAAATTATTAGACTATTTCATTTGGAGTTTGAGTAAATTATTATTAGATTATTATAGTTTCCCCTAACAAATCAGGAGGCAGACATGATCTGTCCCACTGATACAGCCCTGTTGTCATGACAAGCAAAACACTGATTTGTGCATAAGCAAAGGAAGTAATGTGTGATAGCCTGATGTACCCACAATCCACCCACAATGTGTAGATTAGTGGAACATGTTTTTTGCATAAAAACATTGAAATAATTGTACTTACAAAGCGCAAAGGGTAGTCATATAAGGGTTGCAGACAGTTCAGCTAGTTCAGTCTGGCTGCAGTGGTGCTAAGAGCAGTTGTTTTCTCTCTTGCTCTTTTTGTTCTGTTCTCAGTTAATGAAGTGTCTAGTCTGCTGAGCAAATAGCTCAACTCACCTTCAACCTCTATACCACTAAAATGTAAGCAAAGCAGATTTTGTTTTCAATTTTGGAGGCATGGTGAGATGTGTAACATAACATGTTTAATATTGTACAAAAATAAACTTTTAAAACATGTTCTGTTCGGGCGGCACGGTGGCTTAGTGGTTAGCACATTCGCCTCTCAGTGCTGAGGTCTTTGGTTCGAGTTCACATCTGAGCGGAGTTTCCATGTTCTCCCCGTGTCCACGTGGGTTTCCTCCGGGGACTCCGGTTTGCTCCCACAGTCCAAAAACATGGAGTTCAGGTGGATTGGCTACTCTAAAAATTACTCTGGTGTATGTATGTACCGGTATGTATGTATGTGTGTATGCCCAAATATGGTTGGCACTCTGTCCTTGGTGTGGAATGTGCTAATTGTAAAGCGTCCTTGGGTTTCTAGAAAGGCGCTATATAAGTGTAACATTCATTCATTCTCATGGTATGAACACACTTTCATTAAACAGATTGGCTCCTGGTATTTTTTTTTCTTCATTTTTTATAGTCCAAGTCAATGGTGGATAGGTATTCTTAAACCATTCATGCATATGAATGGTATGTATGTAAGTCAGGATAGTGAATGTGGCATGTCCTACAGCACTGTATTGGTTTTATCTCAATGCATACATTGCAGATTAGAGTCCACTGTTGCATGCTGTTACCATATGGCTATAAGTCCTCTCAACGCCCCTGACCCCTGACCCCCTCACCCCAAAAAAGAGATTTTCACTTTTTGAAAACATTTCTAAAATTATGACAATATTCTGTACTTTTTATAATTTACATGGTAAAAAAAAAGGTTGAGATTTAAAGAATATTTAAAAAATAATTTTTAAACCTCAGATCTCAGCATGTATATACATTCTTCAGCCAGACTGGAAGTCATGAACCTGCCAAGAGTGTGAAACATTGAATCAAGGCAAAGATGAGCTCATTTATGTTCAGTGAGACTTTTGGTTTAACATGTTTTACTGCATTAAACCATATATTTTATTTAATATTTTGGATTTTTCTAAAATATGGAAAATATTACATAAATGTAAAATGCTTCAAAACTATTTGGCATTTAAGCATAAAGTAATATAACACAATGACTATAGAAAAACTGTGAGTTACAGTTAGTTAGCACTAAGCAAAATCCATTTTACAGTGTTTGTGTTTGGTTGCTTATGATCCCACCCCTTTTAGCTCTCCACCAATCATCACATACAGAGTGCAGGCAGGACAAAACAACATTTACAAAAATCTGGAGTTGAATAAATACTGAGATTTCTTAACATGCATAACAGCACTTTCAATACTCTCATAGACTCCCAGTGAAACAAGGTATCTAGATGGGACCCAAAATAACACCATTGTCCAAAAAATGTGTTTGTAATTCAATAAAATAACAAGTATTTGAATCTGCCATAAGCTCACAGTGAAGCCCAGCTTTAGTGGAGCTCTGTGGACTGAAATTCCACTGACTTTAATAAAATCAATTCATGTAGACTGTTCTGTCTATCAGACACTCTCACACTATATAAACAGTCAGAGTCATAGTACAGTGATATAGAGTAGATAACATTGAAAATACAGACTTACCAAATGCTTGGCAAGTAATATAAACAGATATCATCTACAGACAATACAATTTTTAATGCACATGAACAAAAACACATAAAATTAGTCCTGTGCAAAATTTACAGTACATTTCATATTGACTGTTGTATTTTTTCAGTGTTTAATTCAGCAAATGAACAATGTGTACTATGAAAAGCAGAAAACAATGTTACTTTAAATTTTGTTTCTTGACAAAATGGAGCAGCGTATCACAAGACCTTCAGTAAGGGCATGAACACACACGGACACACACACACACACACACACACACAGAACATGCTTTGAGCTGTGGGTGAGAAAAACAAAGGAAACTTTGAAAAGTGTATTGATCGCATCTCCACCCCCTTACCCTCACACACACACACAGACACACAATTTCACACAGAGATGCTTCCTCACACACTTCAGATATAACCTTAACCTCTTCCACCTGGCCATACAGGCTACTGCGTTCAGTCCTGCATCTCCATGTATAGTAATATATTGAAAATATTGATTCTTTGTCTGCTTTTGTGTGATGTTTGGTGCCAAATGTTACTGTATGTGTATGACCTGTTCACTATATCTACTCTTTAATAATGAACACATGCATTTCTTGCTATTCATGAGAGATCATCATTATATGATGGAGAGAAAGCAGTATAATATCAGTATACAGTCAATTATCCAATGTAGTATTATAATATTTGAGAGTCAGTCAGAACAGAATGTCATCTAACAGCTTCACAGCTTCCACTTCCACTGTGCCTGAATGATTCTTGTATTGTTTGTATTACATGTACTGAACAGTGCACCAATGAAGCTCACTCTCTCTCTCTCTCTCTCTCTCTCTCTCTCTCTCTCTCTCTCTCTCTCTCTCTCTCTCTCTCTCTCTCTCTCTCTCTCTCTCTCGCTCTCTCTCGCTCTCTCTCAGTGTGTATGTATGTGTTTTTGCTTTACTGTTGATATTGTTTGAATAGCAATTTACTCAAACCTGAAACGAAATACTCTAATTATTTTAAATCCTGTATTTCTAATTTTCATGAAATATCAAGTCATACTGATCAACAGAAAAACAAAAAAGGTTTGAAATATTGCTTTACATGTAATGCTCAGCAATTAATTGTTATAAAATATAACACTTTACTTTTTTAAATTAAATTATGAACAATAAACTTTTTCACAACATAAAATTTTTTGAGAGTACTAGTATATCCATTTCATGCATGGAAGTCACTACAGTTGGCCAGTTATCTATATGTCATTTTCTTCTAAATGCATTGATTTTAATGTGTGTGTATACTATAAATTATGTAATATACTGTATAAACATATATATATATATAACACAACAAACATTTTATGTGCCTCAAGAAACAAAATGAGTTACTGGAGAGACTGTTAATAATATTAAAGCTCCTCCTTCTAACTGTATCACTGGGTTCCATCAAGCACAATTCTAAATTTCTGTTTCATCAAAGAAAATATCTTAAATTCCTCAGAGAACCATCTCTTATCATTGTGATAAGCTGTGGAACCACACAATGTGCAAACTATCATTTTTAGAGTGTTATTTGCCTGACAGCTTTTTAAGTTAGTGTCACTAAAACCTGTAGTGCACCCAAGTGCAACAAAACACATAGTAAACAACAACAGATGACAGAAGGTGAGGAAATTAGAAAAATTTAATAACAAAAATGAGAGATCAGCATTATATGACCTAGCATCTAAAGAGCAATATAATTGTTTTTCAAATGTCAGCTTTTTTCTATTAGCAGTAAATTAAGATCATCCATGTTCTGTACAATCGACATAATACATCCTAAATATATTTCAGCTACAAAATGTTGATGCTTTTTCCATAGTCAGAGCATTACCTGTTAAAATATTGCCAAATAGTTATTCTAAAACACTACAATTTTCACTTATTTAATGGAAATTTTTATATAATACTTATAATTGAGTTATTGTGTACATGCTGTAGACCAAAGAGGGCACATGAATAAACATCTGCATTAACAGTGTGTATTTATCAGATATATATCAGTTAATTTTGCTTCTCTTTGCTGTTGTAACATACTCTATTCTTCTGGGAAGTCTTTACACTATAGATGTTGAAGCGCTGCTGTGCAAATATGACTGTATTCAGTAACAATCGCATGAGTGATGTCAGGTACTGATGCTGGATGATTATTTCTGAATGACAAACTCCAGCTCATTCCAAATGTATTGGAAGGATACATTGCAGAGGTTCACTGCTCCAAAGACCAATGCTGGGGGGCTTTATAGCTCTCTAACTGGTGTTCAGTATTGGCCATCCCTTTTTGGTTAATGTTTTTCAAAGAGATTATACAAGTTGTGTGTATGTAATTGACTGTATATGCCAATTGGTGACCTTAAAGTAAATTTACTAATTAAAACTGGGGTCTGGATACTTTTGGAGGATCATATAGTGAATGATAAGCTTGCAAATATGACTACATTGTGACAACATTGTCTACATCCTAGCAGCATTGATATAATAATGTGACAAGGTCGTATGTTTGCTAGTTTTGCATCCTGGAATAAAATATTCACAGATTGTATCAGGGGATTTTATCATTGATGGCTATTTTCTTCAATAATTCAAAATTGTTCTATTGAGGTGCTGATTTGCACATTTATAGCCCCACGTTCTTCACTGCATAACACATTGAGTGTAGCATTAAAAAACATAAGATTACACAAGTATTACACCTGATATGGCTGCTATCTCCTGTACTATCCATCTCTATAATCCTACAGCGGAGAGAGCACATCTCAGCAAGACAGCCCAGACCCCATGGTTGCCATGGTGACTGTGACTATGGTGAAGGTTTGCTGCATGTTCTGATGGTTGGGACGTTTGGGTGAGTGATGGTGAACAGGAGGCATTTCTAAAGGTTTTAAAGTCTCCTGTCAGCTGTGGGTTACATTTACAGTTTAAGGAACTTTTACTTACTCTTACTCTATTGACCTTTTACCCACCATACATAAAAAATAAACATGTAATCATTAAAATTATCACAATTTCAGTTTTTGGTGTGAAAATATTCCATTCTTATGTCATTCAATGTTGCATTTCATGTGGTGTTCTGCCAATATACCTACCTTAAACCTAACCCTAAGCCTTGACCTTAACCCAAAACCTAAGCATAACCTTAACCCTGGTTTTGACTGTAATGGTGATCTTAAACCTAACCCCAAACCTATATGTACAGTGAGGAAAATAAGTATTTGAACACACTGCGAATTTACAAGTTCTCCCACTTAGAAATCAGGGAGGGGTCTGAAATGTTCATCTTAGGTGCATGTCCACTGTGAGAGACATAATCTAAAAGAAAAACTCCAGAAATCACAATGTATGATTTTTTAATTATTTGTTTGTGTGTTACTGCTGCAAATAAGTATTTGAACACCTGTGAAAATCATTGTTATTATTTGGTACAGTAGCCTTTACAGAGGTCAAACGTTTCCTGTAGTTTTTCAGCAGGTTTGCACACACTGCAGCAGGGATTGTGGCCCATTCCTCCACACAGATCTTCTCCAGATCAGCCAGGTTTCTGGGCTGTCGCTGAGAAACATGGAGTTTGAGCTCCCTCCAAAGATTGTCTATAGGGTTTAGGTCTGGAGACTGGCTAGGCCACTCCAGAACCTTGATATGCTTCTTACAGAGCCACTCCTTGGTTATGCTGGCTGTGTGCTTTGGGTCATTGTCATGTTGGAAGACCCAGCCATGACCCATCTTCAATGCTCTAACTGAGGGAAGGAGGTTGTTCCCCAAAATCTCACAATACATGGCCCCCGTCATCCTCTCCTTAATAGAGTGCAGTTGTCCTGTCCCATGTTCAGAAAAACACCCCCAAAACATGATACTTCCATCCCCATGCTTCACAGTAGGGATGGTGTTTTTGTGATGGTACTCATCATTCTTCGTCCTCCAAACATGGCGAGTGGAATTAAGACAAAAAGTTACATGTTGGTCTCATCTGACCACAGCACTTTCTCCCATGACTTCTCTGGATCATCCAAATGGTCATGGGCAAACTTAAGACGGGCCTGGACGTGTGCTGATTTAAGCAGGGGAACCTTCCTTGCCATGTATGACTTTAAACCATGATGTCTTAGTGTATTAGCCACAGTAACCTTGGAAACATTGGTGCCAGCTCTCTTCAGGTCATTGACCAGCTCCTCCTGTGTAGTTCTAGGCTGATTCCTCACCTTTCTTAGGATCATTGATACACCACGAGGTGAGATCTTGCATGGAGCCCCAGTCCGAGGGAGACTGACGATCATGTTTAGCTTCTTCTATTTTCTAATAATTGCTCCAACAGTTGATCTTTTTTCACCAAGCTGCTTGGCAATTGCGCCGTAACCCTTTTCAGCCTTGAGAAGGTTTACAATCTTGTCTCTGGTATCTTTGGACAGCTCTTTGGTCTTAGCCATGATAGTAGTTGGGAGTCTTACCGATTGTGTGGGGAGGGCAGGTGTCTTTATGCAGCTATTGACCTTAAATAGGTGCTTCTAATTTAGAATAATAAGTGGAGTGTAGGTGGACTTTTTAGAGGTGGACTAACAGGGCTTAACAACTTAACAACTAAGAGGGCCAGAATGTTTGCTGATTGGCAGGTGTTCAAATACTTATTTGCAGCAGTAACACAAATAAATTATTAAAAAATCATACATTGTGATTTCCGGATTTTTTTCTTTTAGATTCTGTCTATAACAGTGGACATGTACCTAAGATGAAAATTTCAGAGCCCTCCATGATTTCTAAGTAGGAGAACTTGCAAATTTGCAGGGTGTTCAAATACTTATTTTCCTCACTGTAACCCTAATCCTTGTTCTGACTTTAATCCTGGTATTAAACCTAACCCTAGGCCCTAGCCTTAACTGAATACCTAAATGTAACCCTAATGCTGGCCGTAACTTTAGTGCTGGTCTTAAACCTAACTCGAGCCCCTAAGCTTAATCCAAATCCTAAACCTATCCTTAACCATGGTTCTGACTGTAATACTGGTCTTAAACCTAACCTTAGTCCCTAACCTTAACCCAAAACCTAAACCTGGTTCTGACATTAAT
>BRDA01014782.1:15000-18829 GCA_036984385.1 Crenuchus spilurus | reverse complement strand
ACTGGAATATTTTATTCACTGAGATCTAGGATGTGTTATTTTAGTGTTCCCTTTATTTTTTTGAACAGTGTATATGAAAATGGACTTTTTTTGATATTCTAATTTTTGGAGCAATCCTACGTCTTGATTAGGACGCTATCAAAAAGACTGGAAATGTTCACCAATTTCACTGAAAATGCTACATTCAGTGGTAATTGTTAAACTAGAAAAGTGCATTTCCTGAAGGAAACACAGGATGTTGCACATTGCTAACATGGCTCACATGCTAAGGTATCCCAGTTGGTTTGTAAGGTGATGCTGTGGTATCTGTGGCAGTTGCTAAGGTGTTGCTATGGTATTTGAGGTGGTTGCTAAGGTGTTGCTATGGTATCCGAGGTGGTTGCTAAGGAGTTGCTATGGTATCCATAGTGATTGCTAAGGTGTTGCTATGGCATCCGAGGTGGTTGCTATGGTGTTACAATGGTATCCGCGGTGGTTGCTAAGGTGTTGCTATGGTATACTTTGCAATGCGCAACATAATAAAACCTTCTGACGGCATAAACTGAGATGGTATATCTCTCAGGATGCCTACTAGCAATGGTGTTGTCATAATCACAGTGGCCAGCAGGAGGCAATGCAGCTGGGTTCCCAAAAACAAGGCTTTATTGTAGAACACAAAATATTGTGACTACGAAGCAAAACAAATTCCATGGCTATGACCTGACTAAGACAAACATGAACCTGAACACATGACTTGGGAGACATTACAAAACACTACGGTGACAATACAATGACTGACAAGGACTGTGACACATAAGGAAGCCTTTATAGCAAACAATCAAGGCTGGGATGAGCAGCCAGGGCTGTGCAATGGGACAAGATAGGTACTAACCATAACGAGGGCATAATGGAGACATGATGTGAACGTAAATAGAAGAGTACATGGAGATGAGACGGCACATGGGAAATGTAAACAAACATGGCACGTGGACAGAGGTGTGGTCAGGGACGAGGTAATGGCTGGAGGCTCACATATGTATCATCACGTTTCAGTGAAGCACAGCTCACTCAAGCAGGGAAAATAGTGCATCTTTGTTTTAATGTTGATCAGTAAGGATCAGGAAAATCAGAATTCCAGAATCTCAAATGATTCAAATATTTAATTTTTGAGTAAATTACTATTGTGATACTGTGTGTTATATCAGGATTATGTATGTATGTTTATGTACTTCTTAGGTTTACAGTCACTGACTGTTTCTGCTGAATTTGGGGCTTTTTTATTTTATAGGCCCAAATTGCTGCTTTTAGTTTTGACTCAACGTACGCGCTGGCAAATGTAGCCAAAGCCAACGCGGCTTTTAAGGACTTCTATTTAGTCCATTGCCACCAAAGAACATGTGCTTTCAGAGCACCCAGTCAAACAGGCCTCCATGCCAGTCCCGCTGAGAGAAGCCACCCATGCCAAGCCAATCCAAACGGAAAGTGGAAGAACCGCACCAGCAGGCAATAACAAGGCGCTTCCACTGGTGTTATTAAAAGCAGTCTGTGAGTTCTGCGTGCTGGAAGAACCAGGTGGTCCTAGCGCTTAGCTCCAGGAGCTAAATCAACAGTGTTTGCTTAGCAGCATTGGGGCAAACTCTCGGAGGATTGTAAAAAGCGTCAGACCATTGACTCGCAGTAAATCGTATAAGCTGGACAATGGGAAAGGCTTGAAAAGAATCTAATCAAGTCATTTACTGGCACTTGGCTAAATGAGTTGTGTACTTAAAGGGCCACATTATCATTAGCACCTGCAAATAACAATGAGTGGGGGGGGGCTCTGGGGGGTGTTAAGGAAGTGCCGAAGCCCAGCTTTTTATAATCCCTTCTTTCTACCACAAAATACACATCTGCGCCCTCGAGGTGCATCATTAACTAATGGAATACACATTACACCACCAGAGATAGTGTTTCAATTAAACTGCATCCAGGATGTGGATGTTTGTGTGCTCTCGGAGTACAATATAAAATAAAGCTTTAATCAATATAAAACCTTTATATTATGTGGACACACAGATCCTATTATCAAAATTGCTTTTCTTTATTCACTGAAAGGTCCTTGAGGGAATCAAAACGTGGTTGTTGTGCTGCACCAAAGCAGCTATTTTCTTATATTTAATTATTCTGTCATATATTTTATATTCGTTACACATAATCTGACATATTTTAAGCACACACCTTTCTGATTTCAAGTATGAACAAAAATGTAACTGTTTTTCAATTTTCTCATGTTTTAATGTGGTGTTGTATGTTTGCATTATTTACATTTTTGCTGCCGTGTCTTTTCACATTGTCACTAATGCTACCTGGACAACACAAGAAACACTGTAGCAGGTTACCAGCACCTAGCACCTACCTAACAACAACCTAGCAACTACTTAGCAACTACCTAAGAACTACCTAACAACTACCTAGCAACTACTTGACAATAACCTAGAACCTACCTAACAACAACTTAGCAACTACCTAACAACTACCTAAGAACTACCTAGCACTTATCTAACAACAACCTAGCAACTACCTAAGAACTACCTAGCACCTACCTAACAACAACCTAGCAATTACTTAGCAACTACCAAACTACCTAACAACTACCTAGCAACTACTTGACAACAACCTAGAACCTACCTAACAACAACCTAGCAACTACCTAAGAACTACCTAGCACTTATCTCACAACAACCTAACAACAACCTAGCAACTACCTAAGAACTACCTAGCACCTACCTAACAACAACCTAGCAACTACTTAGCAACTACCTAAGAACTTCCTACCAACTACCTAGCAACTACTTGACAACAACCTAGAACCTACCTAACAACCTAGCAACTACCTAAGAACTACCTAGCACTTATCTAACAATAACCTAGCAACTACTTGACAACCTAGCATGAACCTAACCTAACAACTACCTAGCAACTATTTGACAACAAACTAGCACCTACCTAACAGCAACATAGCAACTACCTACAACAACCTAGCAACTACCTAAGAACTACCTAGCACTTATCTCACAACAACCTAACAACAACCTAGC
Organism: Crenuchus spilurus; assembly: GCA_036984385.1. Taxonomy (NCBI): domain Eukaryota; kingdom Metazoa; phylum Chordata; class Actinopteri; order Characiformes; family Crenuchidae; genus Crenuchus; species Crenuchus spilurus. The sequence continues at coordinate 15,773 of BRDA01014782.1, read as the reverse complement.
AACTACCTAAGAACTACCTAGCACTTATCTCACAACAACCTAACAACAACCTAGCACCTACCTAACAACAACCTAGCAACAACTTAGCAACTACCTAAGAACTACCTAGAACCTACCTAACAACAACCTAGCAACTACTTAGCAACTACCTAAGAACTACCTAACAACTACCTAGCAACTACTTGACAACAACCTAGAACCTACCTAACAACAACTTAGCAACTACCTAACAACTACCTAAGAACTACCTAGCACTTATCTAACAACAACCTAGCAACTACTTGACAACCTAGCATGAACCTAACCTAACAACTACCTAGCAACTATTTGACAACAAGCTAGCACCTACCTAACAGCAACCTAGCAACTACCTACAACTACTTAGCAACTAAATAAGAACTACCTAAGAAATACCTAGCACCTACCTAACAACTACCTAGCACTTACCTAATAACAACCTAGCAACTACTTAACAACTACCTAGCAACCTCCTAACAATTACCTAGCAACTACCTAACAACTACTTGACAACAACCTAGCAACTACATAGCAACTACTTTACAAAATAGATGAATGGATGGATATGGAGATATCTGAGCTTTGATCTGACTCTGATCCGAGTCTTTATAATATTATATTCATTTTTGGATTACAAATGTACAAGAGGAACTGACTCAAAGTTACACTACCAAGCATCACCAGGGATCAAATTAACCATCTCCAGACTGTGGGATCCCTGCTTTGGTGGAAACTTTATGTATTTATGGAAAACT
>BRDA01014782.1:0-10000 GCA_036984385.1 Crenuchus spilurus | reverse complement strand
TCCAGTTGTTGAGGATACAGTCTATGAATGTTGACATTTTATTTACCCTACAAGACAAGACCAGTGTGTCCATACTGCAAAAAAGCACCTCACAAAAACTAGAAAAAATAAAAATAAAAATAGAAATAAATTTTGCTTAGTAAGATTTCTTAAAATAAGCAAATTAATCTTACACTTGCAGTGCTTTTTAAGATAAAAAATCTTGGCAGAGAAAAAAAAATTGCTTTAATATATGCTCATTTTACTTGCTAAGATTTTGTTTTTGCAGTGCAACTGCAAAACTGGTAAATAAAGCTCAAGATGACCTGAAATATCTTATTAAGAAAAAGTTTGACATATGTTCTTAGAATGAACTTAATATTCTTGTGCAAAACTTGCTTATTAAGAATATTTTTTCTTTTTAGACAGAAAATAAGAAAAAATGTCCATGAACAAGGGCTTTTTTTACTTTCTTAAAAATAGTTTTTTTGCAGTGCATTTCTGCTGTTTACTCTGTTGTTCTATAATAACTGGATATCTGAGCACTGTTATTAGACACCGACAGTGTTAACATGTAACACACAGTGTTAAATTGTCACTACAGTGTTGATTTAATACTGTGCATTTACTTTAATGGTGCCAAAAACTCAATGCAAGATCATGAATATGGTAACCACACCCCTCATCTAACCAGAACCATAATACAGACTTGTACAGTCACTCTGAAAGAACCACAGTCTATCCAGTAATAAAGGAAACCTTGTTGACCAATGACCAATGGTGGCAGAGGGGCAACAGCTCTGCTAAAACAAGAACGTTGCAAGAACATTGTGAGAAAGTTCCATTTAGGTCATGGTAACATTACCTTTTAACGTTTACAGAACGTTATGGTGTGGAGTTCCTGCTTGGTTCTCAGTATGTTAGGTGTGAACATTAGGCTATAACGTTCCTTGAACATTCCCTTAATGTTATTCCCAGCTAACACAAGATCATTGCAAGAACATTGCGAGAATGTTCCATTTAGGTCATTTGAACATTACCTTCTAACATTTACAGAACATTATGGTGTATAGTTCTTGCTTGGTTATCAGAACGTTAGGTGTGAACATTAGTGTGAACGTTCTTTGAACATTCCCTTAATGTTATTATTATTATACACCCGGTCAGGTGGCAAACAGGGAACATTCGTTCATCGTTAGGCTAACGTTAGGTTGGAATGTTGTATCTAGGTTTGTTCAAACTTTAGTCAAAACCTTCAAAGAACGTTCCAGGAACATTGTCAGTTAACAGAACCATGCAAGAACGATACCAGAACGTTAGTTAAACGTTCTGTGTTACTTAGGAGCCAGATATCTGAATGGATTTGTCAGAAGGATGCTCAGTTCCATAGTCTACACCAGATCATCAAAATAAAGTCTGAGCCAAAAAATCTTACCCATACTGCCACATTCTGAGGAAGTTTTTCAGGAAGTACTTCCCCCGAACAGCAGAAGTTGGTTGATTAGACTTTCTTGACTTTCTGTCTCTCAGTCAGATCAAAAAGAAAGAAATGAAAGCCAAAGCGTTCCTCAACGACTCGTAAAAAGCAGCGCAGAAATCCTGTCCGTCTGCTGGAAACATGAAATTAATTCCAACAGTATGAGCACAGAAGTGATGCTCGATATTTTTTCTCGCTGTGCCAACACACGCAGGTGTGTCTGCAGTGATTGCTAATGCTAATTGCGTCTCCAGCATTGCTGACACGTTTACAGGAAGGAGATGGTGATTCCTGGGCTGTGTGAATGTACAAACATCCTACAAAGCTGAAATGAGTACGTTCAGATTCTATTAAACAAAGGCTTACCTACATGGAGACATGCACAGGCTTCCAAGTCAAGTAATTAATCTTTCGTTAATGTTTAAATGTCGTTACACAACTACAAAGTTATTTAAGTGATAAAACAAGATAATAAGCAGCCACAGCAGCTACCTAACATAACATGTAAACCAACTGAAGTTAAGCAGGTCTGGCTCTGGTCAGTGCTTGGATGGGAGACCTCAAAGGAAAAGCTTGTATGTCTGCTGGTAGTGGTGTTGGTGGACAACAGAAGGTGCTATTTGTGTGTTTGTTTGGATCCAAATGACCTAGTGCAGTGACATCTCCATCTTCATTAAGTCTGGTTCACACTATAGAATAATTGGGCTGATTTTGAGGCTCCTCTCGACTCGGCCTCCCGGTTTCCCGATCTTAACTGATTATCTTCCCAGATGATCTTGTAGTCTATCATCCCATCTTTATCTCCGAACTTGTGCCAGTGCAGTCAGGGCTGCACCCCATTGAGAATCATAAATATAAACATGTTCAGTATTTAGACTGTAGTGGGGGGCGGAGTTCATCCTCTGGTGATGTGACATTGACGTCATGCCTGAAAGAGCATCAACCAATGAGAGCTGAGCTGAACTGAAGGTGTGTTACTCATGAAACTCCCACAAGGTTTTGAATCTCAGAGCTGCTGATGTCTCATAATCCCCCTGCTCTATAAATCCAAACAGAACTAATTCCATTTTTGTATTTTTCCGAGTGAGTGATTGCCCACCGGTCCGGTCCAAGGCTGATAGAAGACTGATTACTATTCTCTGAATGATGCTTCCCTGGATCAGCTGCCCACCAACAACCAACTACTGTGACCTGCTCCAGATACCCTACTCTACTGCCCACATTGTAGTTCATATGGACTTTCTGGCCGTTATCATTGCTCCCACTGTCATCATCATCCCTGTCCCACTACTGTCACCATATCAGTTCACCTGAACATTACAACAACATCATATGATTTATCACAAACTTAGAATTAGTTGGCCAGAGGAGGATGGGTCCCCAATGTGAGTCTGGTTCCTCCAAGGCTCTGAGGGAGTTTTCCCTTGCCACTGTCGCCGTTGGCTTGCTCAACGGTGATTAGGGATTAATGATTTGATGTTTATTATTACTGACCATGTAAAGCTGCTTTGTGACATCAGTTGTAAAAAGCGCTTAATAAATAAATTTGATTTGATTTGATCTGATCAGGTGTGTTACTCATAAAGTGTGTGGTGTTTTATTCAAGGCAGTTGGGCAACTTTATGACTAACAACGATCAAGAACAGTTAAAAGAACCAAGTTCAAAAACATCGGCCTAATTATTGATGGATTTCCAAGCTGCATGTAAACAAAGCTTGTAAACATACAGTTGTGCTTGAAAGTTTGGGAACCCTTTAGAATGTTCTATATTTCTGCATAAATATGATGTAAAACATCATCACAGATCACAGATTGTGATCTTTAGTGATGGTTTTGTAACCTTTTCCAGCCTGATGAGCATCAGCAACTTTTTTTCTGAGCTCCTCAGAAATCTCCTTTGTTTGTGCCATGATACACTTCCACAAACATGTGAAGAGCAGACTTTGATAGATCTCTGTTCTTTAAATAAAACAGGGTCCCCACTCACACCTGATTGTCATCGCATTGATTGAAAACACCTGACTCTAATTAACTGCTAATCCTAGAGGTTCACATACTTTTGTCTCTCACAAATATGTCAATTTGGATCATTTTCCTCAATAAATAAATGACCAAGTATAATATTTGTGTCTCATTTGTTTAACTGGACTCTCTTCATCTACTTTTAGGACTTGTGTGATGATGTTTTAGGTCAATATAATAAATTCTAAAGGGTTCACAAACTTTCAAGCACCACTGCACCACTGTTTGGCCAATAAAAAAAACTGCACTCAGACATTGTAATAAGACAGAGCACCTTGTTGTCTTCTTGTTGTCCACTAACAGTGGTCAGATAAAGCGGGAATGCAATTCATCACAGATGGGATTGTGCCAAAACCTTGGAACGTTTGGCGCTCCTCTCTTGGCAGCAGCTTTGCGAGAGCCAGTTCAACTTCCAGCAACTGTTATCTAACCTCATCATTTTAATGAGGGTTACATTCCTTCTCAGAATGATGAGCCTGGATTACCGTTTGGCCTTTGATGATAAATAGTTTATTTTACTAATTTTATTTTCAATGGCATCTTCCTTCACATTGTCTGACTGAAAAAAAATTGCTTCAGAATCTTTACATTGTCTTTACTTTAAAAATTATGACAGTCCTCCTGTAAAGTTACCACCTTGGAGGCCACTTCAGGCCACTTCTGGCCCAAATACATTATCCATTACTTTAGCCCAGTTTTGGTTTGAAGCCAGTAAGAATCTGGTAAGAATCCTCGATCCAGGTCCAGGCCAAGTGCTGCATGACAGTATTTAATGCACTGGCCCAGATGTCCAGCCCATTGTGGGCCAGAAACTATATCAGACACACTGGCCCAAGTCCTTTCTACTGTCACTGGCGATGACTGTAAGAGAAGAGTTGGCCAAAGCCCCTTTTACCAACATGCTGAGTGCCAAGTGTAATGTGACAGTCAGCCTGAGCCCCATTTACTGACACATCAAGTGCCTAAGAGTTATATGACTGTCGGCCCGAACCATTTTCACAGGTGCCAACTGTAATATGAATGTCAGCCCAAGCCCCTTTAACCAACATACTGAGGGTAGGTGTGATATGACCACTGGCCCAAACTGGTTACTGATATATTTGGTGCTGAGTGTACTACAACAGTCAACACAAGCCCTGTTTACTGTCACATCGGGTGCTCAATTAAATATGGCAGTCGACCTGTGTCCCATTTATTGACACATTGGGTAGTTGGTCCATAATATTCCATTCTGAATTGTGTTGAACTGTTAACGATTTGTAGACATTTATGAACGAGTTGTGATATTTGGACTGTTTTGGTGATTGGTGGGTAAAGTGATGCAGCAGTTGTGTAGTTAATTTATTTTTTTAATGTAACATCTTTAACACTACAGTATTTTTTATTTTATTTTTAATTTGGCTATGTTTTGTGAAGGCCCATGCCCAGTATGTAAGATCTGCCACTGGTGTTGAGTAGAGTATGGCAGTCGCTCTGAGCCCCTTATACCAAGAAACCTGTTTTCAGCCCAACTTGCTCAGGCCATTAATTCTAACATAAAGTCTTTCTGCTATTTGTCAAAGAAGGAAAATTAGCATGATTAGCTGGGAAACAACATCAGATCTGCTGCTGGAAAACTACTGTAGCAGTTATGGACATGTGTCGCAGTAACCCAATCTGCTTTTGCCACTGTAACCAAACTCCAGTTGTATTCAGTAAGAATACACATTCTATGAATCACTGCAAATATTGTTCATCTAGGATTACGTGAACTAAAAAAAAGCGACTTCCGCAAGGAAATCCCCTCACATTCATGCATTTATCTCAGTCCATTAGCTCAGAAAGACACACGTTGTCCCAACCACCACACTTAAGTAATGGGCTCCTGGCAAAAAAAAGGCATTATGAGCATCCGGCTGTAATACAGAGACTGGAATGGGTGTAACAGATATGGTATATTTTGAGGTAAATATGCTAATACTGCTCAGAGGCAGGGTGAGTTACGGGCTGTTGTGAATGGGACGTGAATTAGCCGAAGCTTAGCTGCCACAAAGAGGATTATTACAGTGGTGTATGGCACTTTTCAGCGCTGTCAGAAATGTCTGGAATGTCTGCAGGATTTAGAGTGTTTACTCTCCTGTCAGTCTGGCCTCGTCACTCGTCTTTTTCAGCGTCCAAGTAGGGGAAAAAAGTCCCCGCCGTGCCATTCATCTTTGTCCTCAATGCTAACAATGCAAACTCTTGTACATTAGCCTCTTGGCCCTGTCTTATCAGGCTGGGAGACAGTCTGAGGCGCTACCTGAATGCTCTTTGTTTCTCTGTGACCCCCTCTAGTGCAGGTCAGCGCTGGCAGCCATTCCAACCTGGATTTGGCCATCCTCGGGTTTCAGCTGCTCTCTCACATTCACACACACACACACACACACACACACAAATACTAAGCCTGGGGGCCCATAGGTGGATCTAATGTGTTTTGTGTCAATCAAGCCTCAACAAAAAATTGACGGCTGTACATGTAGTTCTGTCAACCTGAGCCTCTACTATCATCATGGTAGCACCCAAAAACAGTGTTCACTTTTTACAACTGCTACACTGGTACATTTTTATCACATCCTCAAAAAGATGTAACCTCTCATCATGTCTCTTTAACATCTTAGAAGGACAAGTGATGAGGAAAGCACTACATGGACTTATAGGAGGATTGAGGATTGGTGGAAGGACTATTAACAGTCTCAGATATGCCGATGGCATTGTCTTACTGGAAGCATCAAAAGAACAACTAGAAGAGCTGGTGAGTGGCACTGAGAAAGACTATAACATGCAGATCAATGCAGCTAAAGGGGGGCAGACATGGCCTAGTGGTAAGGATCTGGTCTTGTGACCAGAAGGTTGCTGGTTCAATCCCCAGACAGGACATAACTGAAGTGCCCTTGAGCAAGACACCTAACCCCCTAACTGCTCCCCAGTGGATAAGGGCTGCCCACAGCTTCGGGCACAAATTCTCACAGCCTAGTGTGTGTGTTTCACTGCATGAATGGGTTAAAACTTTTATAGATTCAGGGCCTTCAATTTAAATGATTTCAAGTATTTATTTGTTTATATTAACATAATTTGGGGTTCCAGGACCTGGCCCCTGCCCATGCCACCAGAAGCACCAAAGCCTGGTTTGATGCCCATTCCATCACAGTGCTAGACTGGCCAGCCAACTCGCCGGACCTAAACCCCATTGAGAATCTATGGTGTATTGTCAAGAGGAACATGAGGGCCACCAGACCCAACAACAAAGTAGAGCTGACAGCAAGCATCAAGGAAATCTGGGCTTCCATAGCACCCAGTCAATGCCACAGGCTGGTTGCCTCAATGCCACGTCACACCCAACCAAGTACTGAAGATTGACATATCGTTTTGAAAGTAGCATATTTTGATTGATTTGATTTGATCCTAGTTTGGGCTGATTTCTCCACAGTATTCCAATTTTTTTAAATCCTGTTTTCATGGGTTTTATGAGCTGGAAGCCCAAATTATGTGAAAATAAACAAATAAATACTTGAAATCGTTTAAATTGTGTCCCCTGAATCTATAATCTATGAAATCTATGAATCTATAATCTATGAAAGTTTATGAAAGTAACTTTTTGTATATAATTATAGAAATTAATCAACTTTTCCATGATATTCTATTTTTTTTGGAATGGATCTGTATTTGGGATACGGAATAACAAAGGCTGCAGACTGTGTCAGTGAAGTGAAGACAAGAATGGCCATGGGCATGTTGTTGATGGTCAAATTGACAAATTTTGTGAGGATTGAGAGTTTGAATCCAGGTCATGATGTTTACCATCAACAGCCGGGGCCCAAGAGAGCAAAAAATTGTCAGTGCTCTCTCTGGGTGGGTAGATGGCGCTCTCACTCTCCATCACTCACACATTACGATGTCTGCTGGCTCAGACGTCTACTGATTGGTCCAATCGGAGCTGGGGACCCTGTGTGCCTTCCTCCGAGCGCGTTAGGCTTTCCAGTGACGGTGTATCAGCGGTGGTTCGAAAAGAGGTGGTGGCTGCATCACACGCAGCGGAGGAGGCTTGTGCTTGCCTGCACCCTCCTAGAGTCAGGGACTGCACTACTCACCATGGAGTCCTTTTATTTATTTTTTCTTATATATTTACACATTTAGTGTAGTAATAGTGTGCAGTTTGGGACGCGGCCAGAGAGGAATGCAACATTACGCTACCCGTGAAGATCCATGGACTGAGCTGTACTAAAGTGAGCATAAATACACTGTGTGTCTCCTTTCCTCGCGATTCCTGGATCCCTCACTTCGCAACACTCAATTTTCCAAACAAATCAGTCTCTTGCCGCTCTGAGGTCGTCTCGTGCTGCGTTCATTAGAGTCAGAGATTGGAGATTCACGCTCATGAATGTCAAATTGGCCATAATTAAAAAAAAAAATGTTGCTGCCAACTGGGGTGGCAGCATGGGTGGCAAGGCTTTCTTTGAGGCTGGCATTTGCCACCCTATGCCACCTTGGTAGATCTGCGCCTGTTACTGATGCACGTTAAATTACCGCAAGTTACGTTACTTCGCATGAACATGAGAGCACTCAAGGAAGTGTTATGATGGGAATTCCCAGTTGTATGATTGGGAAATAACCTGGCTGGGGTGATGACGGCGTGTGACAGGACAGTACATTTTGCCGCTGGTACATTGGTAACATTGTCATACAGAACATTTATTGTACTAATGTTATTTATTCTAATATTAGTGTTATTTCTGATTAAATGAACACAGAACTGGAAAAATAATTTTCCTGATATGAGATAAAGGTATAATTATTTGAAAATAATGAATAAAACACCAATCTTTCAACATTACACCTGAGTACACTTACCTGAAAAAGTAACTTTCCTGGTAGATTTTAAAAATGTGCAGCGTACATGACTTTATTTTGATCATACACTGCACTCAAATCATAGCTTAAAATAATGAGTGGTTATACTGTTTCATGGCCAGCACTGCTCTGTGCCCTGTATGCCAGTGGCTGTGTTGATACTGGCACAGAAGGGTACAGATTGAACAACATTACTAAATCATAGGTCCTGTACACAAATTAAAAGCTAGGAACTACTTATTATTGGTCCTGGCCATGTGATATGACTGATTACATCAATAAGGCCTCTATTAATGAAACATGAAATTAAACTGAGATCATGTTAAGAAAATAAATGGGAACAGAAGGGAAGCTTTTAATCCAATCAAATGTAACGTGTCTGATGTAAAACAGTCACAGTTTACCTCTTTTAACTCATCGCGGTGAGTGAAATGTTCAGTAAGTGTATTTGAGCTACCATGTTACGTTTGATGCCGTCCTTATTGTTGTATGCACTGTGATAGTCTACACATTCAGAACACAATTCATATCACTGTGGACATGCGTATTATTGTAAAATCATGTAAAATAAAGTCTTAATTGATTAATTAGCCAATGATAATCTTACTTAATAAAGTCTGGTGTTAGAAGGTCTAGATATCAATAAAACGGCTGGACACGCCTTTTCATTCAATGTTTTTATTTTTTCCTACATTATAAATGAACACCGAAGTCATCCAGTCTATGAAGGAACACATAAGGAATCATGTAGTAAACTTAAAAGTGTAAACAAACCAAAACATGTTTTAGATTTTACTTCAAAGTAGACACACAACTGATGTCTCAAACTGAAAGCCATTCCAGGTGACTACCTCATAAAGCTGACTGAGAAAATGCCAAGAAAGCTGCATCTAAGCAAGAGGTGCCTACTGTGAAGAATGTCAAATATAAACATATTCTGGTTTGTTTACTTGTTTGTTTACTAAATAATTACAGATGTGTTTATTCAGAGTTTGGGTGACTTTAGTATTAATAAATGGATGATATCACTGTCACCTCATCTTCTACTGTTTTAAATCTGGGAGTCACATTTAACCCTAGTCTTAAATTAAATCTTTGGCCAAGTCCGCATTTTTTCACATTCGCAACATCAGTAGACTCCGCCCCCTGCTTTCTTCTAAAGACTCCGGGATTCTGGTGTTTTTGTTACCTCACGGTTGGATTATTGTAATTCTCTGTTCTGCAGTTCACCTCTGCTGCCAGAATCTTAGTCCAGTCTAAAAAGGCTGCTCATATCACCGCTGTTCTACATCAGCTCCACTGGTTACCTGTCTCTGAGCGCATCCGCTACAAAATCCTTCTGCTGACCTATTAGGCCTTGCCTGGATTAGCTCCATCCTATCTTTCTGCTCTCTTACAGCCTCAGGCTCCTCCACACTCACTTAGGTCCTCGGCTTCTGCTCTTCTGGCTGTTCCAAGGTTTAGGCTGTCCACCATGGGTGGCAGGTCTCCCTTGCCTCTCTTTCTTAGATTATCACCCTTTCTTTCTCTGTTTAAATCTAATCTAAAATCTACCTTTTCTCTACCTTCTTTCATTCTCCTTAAAGTGTTTTTGTTTTTAATTTCTTTCATTTTATTTTTGTAAAGCGCTTTTGGGTTTGTGAAAGGTGCTAGAGG
>BRDA01014780.1:0-21243 GCA_036984385.1 Crenuchus spilurus | reverse complement strand
CTCCACATCATTGCATTCAGTTTTTATTCACAATTTGTTTAGTGTCCCAACTTTTTTGGAATCCGGTTTGTATGTAATTTCTTTCTGGGTTTTTCTTATGTATATTTAAGCTACCATTATTGTGTATTTTTCTGAGTGTTACACAGCCCTTATTTTCTTTAATAAATATATTTACTTTAGTTACCTGCATGCATCTCACTTCTGTTTATGTGGGCTTCCCTGACAATTTCAGCAAGACAATGCTAAACCACATACTGTATTCATCAGAACAGCATTTCTTTGCAGGTGCTGAACTGATCCTATTGCAGTTCAGATGTTTCACTAATAAAAAAAACATTTGCATAAAAAGATCAAGGATTGTTGTGCAGCTAGAGTGCTACATTAGAAAATAATGGGACAACATTCCTCTTCAGCAACTGGTCTCCTCACTTCCCAGATATTTATAGACTAATGCTACATAGAGACATGGCCCTGTCCCAACTTTTTTGAGATACTTTGCAGAAGTCAAGTTCTAATATATGAACTATATAATATATGAACTATAACAATATTTGTATGAAATGTTAAAATAACTCACTTTCAACATCTGAAATGTGTTCTATTGTGAATAAAATATTGTTTTTATTGACATTTATTTACATTTTACAGTATCCCAACTTTTTTGGAATTGGGTTGTAATTATAAACTACATTTTAAACAACACTAAAACTTTTAGATTGAAAACATTAGTAATCAATTAGATATGCACCCTTATTTATGTTTATGTACTTTTTATTTTTTCATATGATTTTCCTTATTATTTTTATGTTGCAAATGATTGCTTGAAAAGAGCTTGCGTATATGTCATAACTCATACATATAGATACAAACAAGACACATACTTTAAAAAATCATTATGATCATTTTATTATGAATGAAGAAAGATAATGGTAGACAATGAAAAAATACCAAATTTAGAGTGCCATCATACTGAAGGATTCTTTCTTGAACAACGGGAACTATGAATTTCATTCTCTGTTTTCAGGTATGATGTTATTTTGTTTACATCTGACAAAGTATAGCAGAGCAGCTAGAAATTTCTCATCTCTTAAGCCATATACAAGTGGAGTAATTGCTCTAGCGATGACATTGAATGTAATAAAGTTGAAAAAGCGGACTGACAGATATAACTGAATATCTATCTGTATGACAAATGCTTCAATATATGGAGAAATAATCTCAACAGTACAGAGAATAAGCTGAAACATATGCAGTGAGACAGTGCGAAGACCTTTGACTGCTGACTTCTTGTCAACAGAGGCTGCCTGGGCAGCAAGAACAATCATCACATAGCAAAAAACCTGAATGAGTAAAATGATTAAAAACGTAATAAAATACAAAATACCCCTCATTAATCGATGCCATTTCTCTGGTGTCATTATCTCATAATGGCAGAACGTTGGCTCTAAAAAATGTTCTGATACAGTTGCAACAAGTATAAACATATCCACAAATGGCTTTATGGAGCTTACAATCCAGATTATAAGGATAGCAGTAAGAGTTCTGCTGGTGGTAGAGATAGCATTATGTCTCAGTGGCATGCAGATGGCCACATAGCGCTCCACACACATTGCAGTGATAGTAAGTGGTGTGCATGTTGCTGCCGTCTCCATGAGCATACAAAGTGGAATACAGAATGCCATGGGCATCAATGTATAAGTGTATGATAGAATGATCACAAAATCTGTCAATAAGAGAAAAACCACATCAATCAGTAATGTATGAGCAAACAATATGTAACGAGTCTCAGTTCTGAAAGCCTGTTTTCTGTAGAAAGTCAAAAGCATGAGGATGTTAATGTAGACAAAAGGCCATACAAAGATCTGAGTTATGCCCATTGTTAAATTCATTCTTAATGGGACAGAACTCACCAGTTGCAATTGATGAGTACTATTTTCCATTTTGACTACTGTTACAATCTGATGTGCACATAACTAGGAGAAAAAATTAATCGGAAAGACAAAGAAAACTACTGACAGTAGCCCCAGCAGTAGTTCTAAGTCATTTTGGACATAAGTATACAAGTATATTACAGCTGAAATAATTTATGCTGTGCTAATCATAAAGCATAACTTAATTAATGCATTACCTTCAACAGTGGAGGTAACCAAATAATAGAGAGACTGAATTAACACATATATAAGGGTCAACCAGGCTAATTTTAGAATTTAAATGTTGACATCATGAGCTTGTATGTATGTGCCATGGATACGCTGCAGGATGGTGGTAGGGGGGTCAAGCGCCCTTACCATGTATTTCAGAAACAGTCTCCCATAATAGTGTGGTAAACATATCTGAATTTTTTTTTACTCTATAAAGGATAACCAGACACTGTAATCATTATATAGCAGGTGGTCCTAAAACTTATATTAGCACAATTATTTATAAATAAAAATAGTTATGGTCACATTATTAAACTAATAAATAAAACTTTAAAAAATGCTTCACTATATTCTGGAATTTAGCTCCACTTTACAGGTTCAGCTGTCATGTGTATGAAAATTGGGTCTTCATTGACAATGCTTCAGAATTATTTAAATGATGCTAACAATTTTATTTTAGTATAATTGAGTCACACAATAAATGCATTTCCAGGCCTGTGATTACACTTGACAATGACAGAAACTGTCACATAGCAAGCATTCAAAACTGTGCTTAAAATGTTTGCTTTCTCTTAGTAAAGACAGCAGTACTTCTGTAGTGAACATTGTTTTGACCAGTCCTGAGTGAGGCAGTCCATAGAACAGGGGTGACCAGCTCAATCTCTAGAGGGTCTTAGTCAAGCAGAGCTAGCTCTAACACACTTAATTCAGCAGCTGGTTATCTTCAGGTTTAGAAAGAAGGTTGCTTTTCATCATTTGTTTGGTATCTCACTAAAGGAAGTGCAACCTGCATGACTAACCATAGAAGTACAGAATACAGTAAAGAAATCTCAGATCAGTTTCTGTTCTACAAACCAGTGGCCTTGTAAGACTTTGCTTTAGTATCTCAATGACTATTATTACATTATTATTATTATAAACTACATTTTAAATAACACTACAGCTTTTATAATGATTAAATTAGGTGTTATAATTAGCTAGATATGCTTCGTTATGTATACATTTTATGTTTTTTTTTTTCATATGATTTTGCTGATAATTTTTTCATTTTGCATATCATTGCTTGAAGAGAGAATGTGTGCATGTCATAACTCACACATACAGATAAAGACATGCTACAAATAAAAAAATATGACCATGAATGAAGAAAGATAGTGGTAGACAATGGCCAGAGTAAAAATTTAGGGTGGAGTTGTACTGAAGGATTCTTTCTTCATATGAGAACTATGAGTTTCATTCTCTGTTTTCAGATGTATGATTTTGTCTACATCTGACAGAGTATAGGAGAACAGCTAAAAATTTCTCATCTCTAAAGCCATAGATAAGTGGAGTAATTGCTCTAGCAATGATGTTGAATGTAATAAAATTAAATAAGCGGACAGTGTAATGTAAATCTTTATCTATCTGTATGACTAATTCTTCAATATATGGACAAATAATCTGAATTGTACAGAGTATAAGTTGAAAAATATGCAGTGAAAGGGTGCGCAGACCTTTGACTGCTGACTTCTTGTCAACAGAGGCTGCCTTTGCAGCAAGAACAATCATCACATAGCAAAAGAACTCAATGAGAAAAATGATTATAAAAATAATGAAACATAAAACATTCCTCATTAAAATGTGCCATTTCTTTGGTGTCATGATCTCATAATAACAATAGGCTGGCTGTAAAAGATATTCTTCTGATGCCGTTGCAACAAGTGTAAACATATCCACAAATGGCTTTATGGAGCTTACGATCCAGATGATAAGGATAGCAGTAAGAGATCTGCTGGTGGTAGAGATAGCATTATGTCTCAATGGCATGCAGATGGCCACATAGCGCTCCACACACATTGCAGTGATAGTAAGTGGTGTGCATGTTGCCATCGTCTCCATGAGCATACAAAGTGGAATACAGAATACCATGGGCATCAGTACATAAGAGTATGATATAATGATCACAAAGTCTGTCAATAAGAGAAAAAACACATCAATCAGTAATGTATGAGCAAACAATATGTAACGAGTCTCAGTTCTGAAAGCCTGTTTTCTGTAGAAAGTCAAAAGCATGAGGATGTTAATGTAGACAAAAGGCCATACAAAGATCTGAGTTAAGGATATTGTTAAATACCCTTTTACTGTGGAATAACTCACCAGTTCCAACTGATCAGTACTATTTTCCATTTTGACTGCTGATACAATCTGATGGGCACATATCTAGGAGAAAAAAATTAATCGGAAAGACAAAGAAAACTACTGACAGTAGCCCCAGCAGTAGTTCTAAGTCATTTTGGACATAAGTATACAAGTATATTACAGCTGAAATAATTTATGCTGTGCTAATCATAAAGCATAACTTCATTAATGTATTACCTTCAACAGTGGAGGTAACCAAATAATAGAGAGACTGAATTAACACATATATAAGGGTCAACTAGGCTAATTTTAGTATTTATGTGTTGACATCATGAGCTTGTGTGTATGTGCCATGGATACGCTGCAGGATGGTGGTGGTGGTGGTGGTGGGGGAGGGGAGTCAAGTGCCCTTACCATGTATTTCAGAAACAGTCTGCCATAATAGTGTGGTAAACATATCTGAATTTTTTTTTACTCTATAAAGGATAACCAGACACTGTAATCATTATATAGAAGGTGGTCCTAAAACTTATATTAGCACAATTATTTATAAATAAAACTAGTTATGGTCACATTATTAAACTAATAAATAAAACTTTAAAAAATGCTTCACTATATTCTGGAATTTAGCTCCACTTTACAGGTTCAGCTGTCATGTGTATGAAAATTGGGTCTTCATTGACAATGCTTTAGAATTATTTAAATGATGCTAACAATTTTATTTTAGTATAATTGAGTCACACAATAAATGCATTTCCAGGCCTGTGTTTACACATGACAATGACAGAAACTGTCAGATAGCAAGCATTCAAAACTGTGCTTAAAACTGTAGTGAACATTGTTTTGACCAGTCCTGAGTGAGGCAGTCCATAGAACAGGGGTGACCAGCTCAATCTCTAGAGGGTCTTAGTCAAGCAGAGCTAGCTCTAACACACTTAATTCAGCAGTTTGTTATCTTCAGGTTTAGAAGGAAGGTTGCTTTTAATCATTTGTTTGGTATCTCACTATAAGAAACACAACCTGCATGACTGACCATAGAAGTACAGAATACAGTAAAGAAATCACAGATCAGTTTCTGTTCCACAAACCATTGGCGTTATAAGAGTTTGCTTTAGTATCTCATGGATTATTATTACATTATTATTATAAACTACATTTTAAACAACACTACATCTTTTATAATGATTAAATTAGGTGTTATAATCAGCTAGATATGTACTCATTATGTACACATTATCTCACACAGAGATAGACATGCTAAAAATATGATAATGAATGAAGAAAGATTGGGGTTGAAAGAAAGTAGGGGTTGACAATGGCTAGAATACAAATTTAGGGTGGTGTTGTACTGAAGGATTATTTCTTCATATCAGAACTATGAGTTTGATTCTCTGTTTTCAGGTATGATGTGATTTTGTCTACATCTGACAGAGTATAGCAGAGCAGCTAAAAATTTCTCATCTCTTAAGCCATAGACAAGTGGAGTAATTGCTCTAGCAATGATGTTGAAAGTAATAAAATTAAATAAGCGGACAGTGTAATGTAACTCTATATCTATCTGTATGACTAATTCTTCAATATATGGACAAATAATCTGAATAGTACAGAGTATAAGCTGAAAAATATGCAGTGAAATGGTGCGCAGACCTTTGACTGCTGACTTCTTGTCAACAGAGGCTGCCCTTGTAGCAAGAACAATCATCACATAGCAAAAGAACTCAATGAGAAAAATGATTATAAAAATAATAAAACATAAAACATTCCTCATTAAACTGTGCCATTTCTTTGGTGTCATGATCTCATAAAAACAAAAGGTCGGCTGTAAAAGATATTCGTCTGATGCAGTTGCAACAAGTATAAACACATCCACAAATGGTTTTATGGAGCTTACGATCCAGATGATAAGGATAGCAGTAAGAGTTCTGCTCGTGGTAGAGATAGCATTATGTCTCAGCGGCATGCAGATGGCCACATAACGCTCCACACACATTGCAGTGATAGTAAGTGGTGTGCATGTTGTCACTGTCTCCATGAGCATACAAAGAGGAATACAGAATGCCATGGGCATCAATATGTAAGTGCATAAGAGAATGATCGTAAAATCTGTCAATAAGAGAAAAATCACATCAGTCAGTAATGTATGAGCAAACAGTAGGTAACGAGTCTCATTTCTGAAAGCCTGTTTTCTGTAGAAAGTCAACAGCATGAGGATGTTGATGTAGACAAAAGGCCATACAAAGACCTGAGTTAAGGCCATTGTTAAATTCATTCTTAATGGGAGGGAACTGATTGATTGCAATTGATGAGTAATACTGTTTCCATTTTGACTGCTGTTACAATCTGATGTACACATATCTAGGAGAAAAATTGAAGAGGAAAGACAAAGAAAATTACTGAAAATAACCCCAGCATTAATCCTAAGTCATTTTGGACACAAGTATACAAGCAAATTACAGATAAATTTATGTTCAATTTAAAAAATGTATGTTGTGCTAATCATAAAGCATAACTTCATTAATGCATTACCTTCAACAGTGGAGGTAACCAAATAATAGAGAGCCTTTGAATTATCACATATATAGGGTCAACCAGGCTAATTTTAGCATTTACGTGTTGACATCATGAACACATAGGGCTTGTAGTTGTGTGCTATGGATACGCTGCAGAAAGTTGGGGGGGGAGTCAACAGTTTTGCTTGAAGCATTTGATGCTGTGAAATATTCAATTATGAACTGGTTTATAGATGTTGATTAAAATGTACACTATATAGCATAATATAATATTTCACGCTCCTGTATCACTGTTGTCATTTGTCTGTCACCCATCTGCCAGGCATAATGCCATAGGCACTTCCAATGGTGGTCACACAGGGGGCATTTCCCATAGTAAGATACATCACTCCTGATCAGAGAAGCAGGGCTATAAAGAGTGACCTAGCATTTTAGAAGGGAAACCATCAAGCTCGTTGACTCAAAGCCCTTCAGGATTTCCATTTCTTTCTTTGGAAGGCAAAAACGTTTTTCTTACAATGCACACATATTTGTGATAGATTTAAAAACGGAAGACTAAGAGGGGCTTTGACATTTTTTATTTTTTGTTCTCATAACCATTTCTGTGTAGATTTTATCTTGTTGAAAGGGCCACCCAAAGACGTTTCAGCCTTTTGTCAGGGAGCTAAATTGTCCTGGAATTTAGTGGAATTCATTATGAAATTGATTTTCAAAAGAGCTCCTAGACCACCAGCAGTAGTTCAAGTTCCAGTAAGATGTCATCTTGAAGATGTTGCTCTAAAATTTCAGTGTACTTTTCAGAAGTGTAAATTAATAGCCAAGTCTGCTACATCCCTGCTTGTGCAGTTCGGCATCAGGGGCCGGAAGCTAAGGGCAGCTGTGAAGGAGTTATCAGAAACAGCTGAAAGGTCTAGTCAGTGGTTGTGGATGAGGAGAACACAGACTAGTTGGGGAAATGCACTGTAGAGGAGCTGTTTCGGTGGTTGGTGATGTAGCACGTAAAGATCACATGGAACTGGTAGCACTGAGCATGCATTAACGGGGCCAGTGGGACTAGATACAGCCTTAGACACCAGGGAGGCCAGTGTGGATTTACGTTTGTTAAGGGTAAGGAAGGTCTTGGAGGGGGGTGGGTCTGGGACACCAGACTTCACTGTTGAGCCTTCTGGAGGTGTTGTGGGCTTAATTCAGCGAAACACTGACGAGGGAAGGTGCCTACCTGATGACCCCTGTGAAGAGCTAGTAATGCAGTGTGTGGTTTGGGTACTCATGTGATGGGCTCAATGAGTAACCGTAGATGTTAAGGGTAGCTGGTTGCTTATCGGATCATAAACGGCCACAGCAACCATAGGGTGTAGCTGTAGGATTGAAACAATAGATTTGTGTGGCTGCCGGTGGTAAGAGAGTAGGGTGGGCCCTATGTGAAGCTCTAATGGTTTGGCATAGGATATTTTACATCTTATCTTGTGTATGATTGTAATTACCTTAGTCAATGGCACTGATATCAGATATCATGTATGTGCAGGTTACACAGTAAAAAGAATATTGCGACTTTCAGGCCATGCCCCCTGCCTTCTCGCCCTTCTAACATCTCTACCTTGTACTCATGTGTGTTTGTTTGGTTCTCACGTTATGTCCATGGCCTCAGAAATGTTGCATCATGTCAAGTTAATTGTAGCTCTACAAGGAGACAAAGAAAAGGTCATATCAAAAATGTTTTAAAAGTCTTATATGTTGTGATGTTTCTTCTCTTCTGCCTGTTTCAGTACTTTGTACTGATTCCTCAAACTAGCAAGAAAAAAAGAGTGGAGAGCCTTTCAAATGATACTAATGCTAACTAGCACAACACATACACACACATTTAATTTATCAAATACTGTTTCACTTATCACAAACTGAAGATGTAATAAACTAAATCTTGCCAGACAACAAAATCTATCAAAATCGAATGTGTAAATATTTTATTTTGATACGATTATGCACACTAGCTTACAAGCTAACTAGCTAAGAGGTCTCTAACAGTTAACTAGTTAGTTAGCTAACATAGCTAACAGTTAAATAACAGCTAATTTTAAATTTAATTCTTGTCAGGAAAATTGTGTAAATTTACATCACAAAATGACTGTAAATTTACAATGCTCCAAAATATTAAGTAAAGTTTCCTTACTGAAGAAAAAGCGTGAAGAAAGTCTGTATTCAGATCTTCTCAGGATGCTTTTAAAAGTAAATTAAGATAAAATGCAAGTTTAAGTGTAAGGTTAGATCCTCATCATTTTCTTGACCATGAAGGATGTAGGTTAGCTAGCTAAAGATGTTGGGTCCTCAAAAATTTATCTTTTTGTGCAAATATACTATCAGGAAAAAATGTCAGATAAAAAGCTCAAAAAATTTGAAAAAATGTCCACTTAAAATGATTTTATTTTGATTTACAGGATAAATATATTTACACTAGAATTAACTTGCCACAAATTTTTGACCATGACGCTTTGCAGAGCTACAACAACATCCTGTAGTATACATATGTTCAGTATACGGTTACAATGCTGTAAAAGCTACAGAAATGTGTTACAGTGAAGTCTAGTGCCCTTGCCCTTTATACAATGAAATTCCTCCACATTATGCACTGTAGAGGGAGAAATATGCAAGTCCCTTCCAATCTTTAATTTAGAGAATTTTTAATATATATATTTTTCATGCATTTATTGAGTGTCCATTGATTCTCCTCAAAGACTCAGGCTTTTGTAGATACTACTTCTGTACCAAATCATGATTACAAACACCTGTTGAGGTCAACTATTTGAAATCACATCAGCATCATCATTTGGCAGACTGCGGGTGTGGTGCCTTGCACTTTCTACTTCTTAATAATAGATATAACAGTGCTTTGGGAAAATAATGTATTATTATTATTATTATTATTATTATTATTATTATTATTATTAAGCCAAGTTCAGAATATTTTACCAGCAATTAACAGTCAATTAAATTTTTTAAATGAAGACACAGCTCAGAGCATTATTTTTTCATTTATTGTT
Source organism: Crenuchus spilurus (assembly GCA_036984385.1). NCBI lineage: Eukaryota > Metazoa > Chordata > Actinopteri > Characiformes > Crenuchidae > Crenuchus > Crenuchus spilurus. Next base: position 11,439 of record BRDA01014780.1, on the reverse strand, counting down.
CTTAATAGAAATATACTTGCCTTAAGCATCTACATTTCCTATTATGGACTGTAATACTAATTACCATATGAACTGAAAATAGTATCTACTACTACTAGGTTTTGAAATAGTATATGAAAAACCCTGACTCTGTTCTTACAGTAATATAGTACAGTAAAGTAATTAGTACTAACATAAAGAAAAGGGAGACATTTACAAATCAAATATATGATTCTGTTCCAAAGGCCAAGATAATAGATTTTAATGAAAGACTGTTGTCTAGTCTGGAAACGCAGATGCTGCATTTTAAAAATCAGTGCAGTTTTTACAGTAATTGTGAGTTGCAATAAACAACTGAAGTCTCTGTATGTGTGTCTAAGTATATAGGAAATTGCTGATGTACTGAAGCATTTTCATTTTGCATGTGATTATTGCCATAACTTTCATATACAACAGCAGTACATCATCATAAACCCCTTTAATTATGAATATATATATATATATATATATATATATATATATATATATATATATATATATATATATATATAGCTGGATTGTTTAACAAGAACAACAAAGACATTGCAAGAAGTTTTAAAGAATGAAATTTTTTTGCACTGTCAAATGTAAAGGGCTTTAGTCTTTGTTCTCAGATTCAATGTGATTTTGTCTACATCTGATATAGTGTAGCAGGGCAGCTAAAAATTTCTCATCTCTCAAGCCATATACAAGTGGACTGACTGCTCTAGCAAAGACACTGAATGTAATAAAGTTGAAAGAGCGTAATACCAGATATAACTGCATATCTATCTGAATTACTAATTCTTCAATATAGGGGAAAATAATCTCAATAGTACATAGAATAAGCTGAAAAAAATGCAGTGAAACAGTGCGCAGACCTTTGACTGCTGACTTCTTGTCAACAGAGGCTGCCCGGGCAGCAAGAACAATCATCAAATAGCAAAAAAACTGAGTGAGTAAAATCACTATAAAAATAATAAAATTCAAAATACCCTTCATTAAACGATGCCATTTCTCTGGTGTCATGATCTCATAAAAACAATAGGTCGGCTCTAAAAGATATTCTTCTGAAACAGTTGCAACAAGTATAAACACATCCACAAATGGCTTTATGGAGCTTACAATCCAGATGATAAGGATAGCAGTAAGAGTTCTGCTGGTGGTAGAGATAGAATTATGTCTCAGTGGCATGCAGATGGCCACATAGCGCTCCACACACATTGCAGTAATAGTAAGTGGTGTGCATGTTGTCACTGTCTCCATAAGCATGCAAAATGGAATACAGTATGCCAAGGGCATCAATACATAAGTGTATGATAGAATGATTACAAAATCTGTCAATAAGAGAAAAATCACATCAATCAGTAATGTATGAGCAAACAATATGTAACGGGTCTCAGTTCTGAAAGCCTGTTTTTTGTAGAAAGTCAACAGCATGAGGACGTTGATGTAGACAAAAGGCCATACAAAGATCTGAATTATGGCCATTGTTAAATGCACCCTCAGTGGGACAGAATTGACCAGTTCCAACTGATCAGTGCTGCTGTTTGCACTTTGACTGCTGTTATAATCTGCTGAGCACATATCTAGGAGAAATGTGAAATAGTAAAAAATTACAATAAGTTACCCCAACAATCACTCTAAGCCAATCAGGACCAGCATACAAATGAATTTCAGCTGAAAACTTAGTATAATTCAAAGAAATATTGTTATGATGTCTTGTAATAATAATCATACAGCACGTGAAAATAATATCAAACCTCATGGCTCCAATGATGCATTACCTTCAACAATGGAGGTAACCAAATAATAGATACACATTGGATGGTCACATATATAGGGTCCATGAGGCTAATTTTAGTATTCAAATGTTGACATCATGGACACATAGGGTTTGTGTGTATGTATCAATGATAGGATGCAGGATGGTGAGGGAGTCAACAGTTTTGCTTGTAGCATTTGATGATATGAAACATTCACATATGAACTAGTTTACAAATAAACACCATACTGAAGTACAGAATCAGTGAGCAACACAATTCTGAATTCCATTATAGAGAATGTAAGGCATATATCAACAGTACGCAATACTAAACAGTACAAGATATTTACTTGAATGTATTCAGATACATCACTACTGGTACTTCACTACTGATATAGTTGTTTCTAAAACCAAAGGCAGCTCTCTCAATGTCTTACTGCTTGTGATCTCTACCTTAAATTAGAGTATGTTGATATGCACCTGTCAATTAATTGCATTTCAGATGTGGCTTGAAGGCAACAATATGTTATGATGCTGCCAAGATGCAGACAGTTTACACACAGGATTATGGGATAGGTAAGCTTAAGCAGTGTTCAGCCTGTTAGAACTACTGTAAATGTCTCACTTGTATCTCATGTTTAAACCAATCACCGATTGCCACCTGTCTTCAAAATGAATCAACTCAACAAGATTTTTTGCTGCTTTCAGGCCAACAATTCATAATTTCGCTTCCTTTTCCCCCACCACCACTATTTTGGTACTATTCCAGGGATATGTGAGGGTGAGATTATCACATGACCTAGACCATGGACAGTACCTATGCCAAAGTCTTGCACACTAGATTTGATGTCATTTAATTGTTCATCTCAAACATCAATAAAATATTGTTTTCATACTTCTAAGTCTTCCTGGCAGAAATGTAGGATAATGAATACAAGAATACTAATGCTCATGCCTGTGTACAGCCATGAAAAAAACGAAACAATTGAAATAAAACTGTGCAATAAGACATTCTTCCTCTACACTCAGACCTGTTGTAAACACAGTTTCAAAGTACAGTGAAGTGACTTGAAAATCAGAACCTGAGGCCTCTTTATTTTTTGCTATCTAATGAAGAGTTAACCTGGCAGTTAAAAGAAAGCTAGAAACTAGTTTCACAGCTTTTGGCAAAGCCTGGAGAATTCTTTAAATACTGCAAACATTGGTGCAGTGTATTACTGTCATAAAAATAGCAGTCACATAAGAAGCTATCAAATATCAAGCATTCAAAGCTGTATTGTCATTAAAAATGCATTTGCGTGCTTGTAATAAAGAAAAGGCTAGTTCTGTAGTTACCTGGCCTTACTCTAGCACATTTATTTCAAAAGATTCCCCTACTGAAACACATCTGATTCTAGAGTTGGTTCACTGCAAGTTTAGAATGTAAGTTTTATGGATGAAATTCATCAAAATGTGCTGGACCTGGGACCTCAAGGACTGAAATGAAACACTCTTGTCCTAGTAGGCCAACATGTTCAAATTCAAGAGTATAAGTTCAAGAGGTTTTAATTGCCATTTCATCTGTATACAGTACAGTACATAATAAACCAAAACAACGTTCCACCAGGATCAGGTGCATCACAGAACACAAGGCACTGACAACATACAATAAACATGCAGTCGTACAGGACATACTATAGTACGGGCACTCTGACTAGACTAAGACACATTACAGGACAGGGCAAATACAATGATGGTCAGTATATGGTACAGAGTGATTGACTGGTGGGAACTTTAAGCAAGATACCAGGCTACGGTGACTGTGTAATTGTTCAATACGCAAATGTGCAGGAAGTGCAAATGAGCAGAATGTGCAAATATTTCAGTGTGCAAATATTGCAATGAGTTGGGACAGTATACAGACATGTGCAAATGTGCAGAGGTATTTAGTCCTTGAGAGTCAGTCAGTGAGTGTTAAGGAGTCTGACAGCATGAGGGATGAAACTGCTGGACAGTTTGGCAATGAGGGACCAAATGCTACCAGATGCCAGCATGGTGAATTGATCATGTGATGGATGTGATTCGTCTTCCACAATGCTGAGACCTTTCTGGAGGCAGCACTTGTTGTAAATGTCTGTGAGTGATGGGAGAGACCCCTTAATGATCTAGTTCCAAATCGAAACATTTTGTATGACGTGACATGTTTTTGTCAGATTGAAGCTTTTGGTGTGATATTGCCCTTAAAACATCCATCCATTCATTATCACACCCAATTAATCCTTATCAGGGTCGCAGTTAGTTCCCTACCCCCTCACTGGACGCAGGGCATTATACTATTCAACTAAGGACAGGGCGCCAGTCCATTGCTGGGCCCTTAAAACATGCCAAATCAAACGAATTCTATCTGAAATGTGTAAGCATTATATTACTTAGTTTATAGTTACATATTGTGTACTAGTGCATCTTAAAAAATCTGAATATTTTGATAAAGTTCATTGCATAATTTACTTCAAAAAGGTAAACACATCTTATATTCATTACTTGTAAAGAGACATTTCAAGCCTATTTTGTTTTACTGTTGATCAGTTTGATTTATATTCATGAGAACTTATAAGAAAATCATTATTTGGATATTATTATTCAGAGTATTAACATTTAAACAAAAAAGGTCTGAAATGTCACTGTATGTGTAATGAATATAAAATATATGATAGTTTAACTTTAAATTATGAACACAAATGAACAGTTTCAAAATGTTTAAATTTTTGAAAATGCACTAGTATGTCATTTTTTTATATTAATATTATTTTATAATCATCTATATGTAGCCCACTTAGTGTAGACTAAAGTTTAAAAACAATAACCACATGATTAGTAATAACAGATGTCTAGAGGACTGAAAGATTTTCCTTGCACAACCATTACATCAACATGTTTACAAGATAATTATGTCTTATGTTTATGAGAGGTGTGGGGTTTATTGTCCTTGGGATCTAATCAGAGCAAAAAGTCATTAAATGAGCATCCTGCTTTAGTCTAATTACCAAAGGTAGCAGATAATGATGTACCGAGTCTCTTATTGCTCACCAATCCTTAGTGACCTTTTCCTCATTAACTTTTCAAAACAGCAGGTGAAACATCTAATTATATACATGTATAAAAAACAGAATGTGTTCAATCATTTAGAACTTGCCTAATTACTTTCCCAACATGTAATTAGCCACATAGGATCTCAGGATATTATTGAAATGCTCAGTTAACTAACAATGAAATATTGTCTTGTTCTTTAAATTGTTTAAAAATGTAAAGTTTTGTTACTTGAATGGAACTGTAGGCATATTTTAATATGCTTTAAACAGTCTATATAGTAGCATGGCAGTATGGCAAAAAGAAAAGTATCAGGGAGATGTACAGTACCAGTCAAACGTTTGGACACTCATTCTCATTAAATTTTTTGTCTTTTTTTTTTTTTTTTTTTACTTTTTTATTGCTTTTCAAAAAGAAAATACAACTAACAGACAATATACAATACTTTAGACATAGAAAATTACAGATGAACACTCCAACAAACAATATATTAAAAAATAGAGAACATAAAAACAGTACTATTTAACAGTAAATAAATGAATAAATAAACAATAGAAAAATAAGTAAATAAATATAAATAAATAAATAAAAATTACATTAAATTAAATTAAATTAAATTAAAAATAAATAAAATAAAGAGACAGAGAGGGGGCAGGGGCAACATTAGGAAGCGGGACTGCTCAAGTCCTCCGAAGGAAGCCATGGAAGGGACCTAAAGAATGTTATAAAAGGTGACCAGCACCTATAACATTTTTCTGTTGAGGCCCTTAAACTGAATTTAATTTTTTCAAGGTGTAAGAAGAACATAATGTCTTTAAGCCAAAGTGAGTAAGATGGAGAGAAATTAAGACTTCCAGCTAATAAGAATTTGTCTTTTTGCAAGCAAAAGTATAAATGCTATGCTGTCCAATTCACAGGAGTTTTTTCTTTTTTTACCTACATTGTAAATTAATACTGTCATCCAGACAATGAAGGAACACATAAGGAATCATGTAGTACATTTAAAAGTGTTAAACAAACCAAAATATGTTTTAGATTTTAGATTCTTCAAAGTAGACACACAACTGATATCTTAAACACATTAAGAGGGCAAAAAATGCAAGTCATGAACTGTTGACAAGACACAGCTGTTAAGTGAAAGCCATTCCAGGTGACTACCTCATAAAGCTGACTGAGAAAATGCCAAGATGTGCAAAGCTGATATAAGCAAGAATTGCTTTGAAGAATCTAAAATATAAAACATATTCTGATTTGTTTAACACTTTTTTGTTTGATAAATAATTCTGTATGTACTTCTTAATAGTTTGGGTGACTTTATTAATAATCTACTATGCAGACATTTTTTAAATAATGAAAAACCACTGAATGTGCAAGTGTGTCCAAACTTTTGACTGGTGATGTATATGTCAGTCAAAATATACATGTATAGTCAAGTCATTCTTGTTAAAAATTGTGTTTTTACACATCCATATCTTTCTGGTAGATTTTGCCATCAGTCCCATAAAGTTATACTGTGTATTGTGTTAAACCATAGAAAAACTATGAGCCACTGTTGCATAAAGACCTAATGGCATCATCAGCAAATAAAATATCCACCTCAAACAAGATTATTCATTTCTGTCTAGCATTACAGAAGTGGATTTGTTGAATATAAACTTTCTTATGTAAGAAAATTTGATTACATTGCCTCTATTTTGGCTCAAATGTCTTTTTACCTTCTGCTGACAGGTTCAATGCACTACAGCAAACTGGTGGTTGTGTATTCACGGCTGCTTTCTGAACTCAACAGTGACGCATGTCAGAAGCTGGACGTGGGACAAGCTTTTTTCATGTTTGCCGTACAGAACAAATAACATGCAATTAGGCCAGACCCCAGAGGTGTCAGTTAATAATTAATGATGCTCTCAGGATACTCTTCACAAAGTTTACACAGTTTTATGATGAAACTAAAAAGCCCATCCAAACTCTTTTTCATATGGTTGTATTATATCAATGCAATTAAATAATCAAGCATATTTCATATGATATAACATCATTCTCTATGCTTGTATCTGAACATGCTCTTTTGCATCACTCATACTTTAAAAGCAAAGTAGAAGTAAAGTTTTGAAAATCAAACAATGATGTTCTTATCTCTGTAAGTCAAAAAACAAGTTTCTTATAGACAATAGACATTCAATTCACTTCTAATCTATGATACTACCCCCACCATATTTCACAGAATTTTATGCTGGGATGCAGTGTTTTTACTTTCTCCAAACATAACACTTCTTATTTGAACCAATGATATTTATTTATTTGCTCTCATTCAATCATAAAAAAAATTCCAGTAGCTATTTGACTTGTCCATTGTTCTTCTACAAACTACAGATGGGTAACAATGGTCTTTCCTTGTAAGCCTGTCATGCATGCTCTGGTAACACTTTATAATAACTTTCATTAATAAGCCATTAACTAATGATTAATAACTGTGAACAAATCATTAGTTCATGAGAATTTGAACATGAACAAATGTTTATAAACGCCAGTTTATGTAGTTACTAATGATTGTATTGATTTTTGCAAATGTTAACATATCATTAGTAAATCATATCATTAGTAAATCATTTGTTAATGAAATTCTCATGAACTAATGATTTGTTCACAGTTATTAATCATTAGTTAATGAGCTATTAATGAAAGTTATTATAAATTGTTACCCATGCTCTTGTTATTCATGTTCTCCTTCTCTCCTGACTCATGAACATTATTCTTAACAAATGTGAGAGAGGCCTTTAGGTGCTTAAAATGTATCCTGAGTTCCTCTGTGAACTTGTTGAATATTATACACTTTGCTCTTGGCATGATCGTTATTGGTCAACAACTCGTAGGAAGGGTAATAATGGTCTTGGATTTCCCCCATTTGTGCACAAACTGTCTTACTGTGGATTGGATGAGTCCAAACCCTTTAGAGATGGTTTTGTAACCTTTTCCAGTTTGATGAGCATCAATAACTCTTCTTCTGAAGTCCTCAAAAATGTCCTTTGTTTGTGTTATGATACACTTCCACAAACAATATTAGACATGTCCTTTACATAAAATGGGGCACCCGCTCAAAGGAAAGAAAAATCCAAAAGAGATTCCCTTAATATCTCTGTAGCAGGGACGTCTCCCCATTTGAGGCTGATGGGGCCTGACCCACCAGATGTCACTGTGGAGCACTGTGGGACATAATAACTAATTTAAATAAACTAAATTATTCTCGAATTTGGCACAACACCGAATTATACTTTTTGTAATTTCTTTGATGAGGTGCATTTGTGGTTGAATTAATTGAGCAAGTAGGTTTGTGTGTAGTTTCACTGACGAGTGGGCTGCTGCTCAAGGAATTTATTGTGCCCCATCTGGTTTTCTATTCTAGAGGCACCACTGCTGTGTAGTCCTATATAACTATGAGATCAGATAAAAATCTTTAAGTCTTCTGCTATTCGGATATTTCTTCTAAGCAAAAGACTCAATCTCAAATCTCACACTGTGCTCAGATTTCTGAACCCATTCAGACAAGAATTTCCAAAATAATTTTTACTCCAAGGTAGAAACATTCTCAGTTTTGATGCTTTGAATAAAATATGTTTATCTGGACTAAGATCCAATGTCTAACTAACTAGCTAATTAAGCTAAAGTCTCACAAGGTCTGAACTATATATGGTATATGGTAGTAGCATGGGCATCACATTACTGGTGTTTCAAAGAACACTGGGGATATATGTATTTTAATCTTTTTATACAGTCAAGGCATATATCTGTGTATTTGAGTGCAAATTGGTGATAAATGGTCTATTGCTTCTGACTTTCAGAAAAAAAACGAATCTTTTTAGAATCTCAAAATAAATACTCAATATAACAGATAAAAATAGTGTGCAGATAAAAACAATTAACCAAAAAGTCTGGACAGCCCATTGGATCTGGGATTTTACAGGGAATTGTACTGCATCTGATCGAAAGTCTCTTCATCGTATAGTGAGGACAGCTGAGAAGATTATTGGGGTCTCTCTCCCATCTCTCAATGACATTTACAACAAGCAGTGCATCCGGAATAGGGCTGCCACGATTAGTGGACTAGTCACGATTGTGTCGACTATTAAAATAGTCGACAACTAATTTAATAGTCGATGCGTCGTTTTTTTTTTTTTTTTTTACTTTCGTTTTCTCTCCAAACTGCTGCGTACTCACCTTTTACTGCTGCGTCTTCCTTTCTGTCCTTGACGCACATGCGCAGTAGTGATAACCGGGGTAGCCCGTGGATGACGTCACAAGATGTTATATACAGACAGGCTCAAAAGAGTACCCGCGACTGAGCTCAAAAGAGTGGGCCAAGATCATTTTAAGAAAATGAAAGAGAAACGTGTACAATGCAATATCTGCAAGGCAAAATGTGTCTTCCACGGCAGCACAACTGCGATGCACGAGCACCTGAAAAGGAAGCTGTTGTGCCTGATTGTGACAATGATGAAGAGGGACCGTTATCTCGGTAAGCTAAATTGCTAGTTAGCTGCTAAACAGAGCATAAATAGAAAGTTAACTTGCTGCTTACTCATATTTATAGCTGTAAAAGTTAACATTAGTGATTACGATTTGATTCATCAGCCTTAGAACACATTCATGTGTTTTCTGTAACGTTATAACAGTCATGTGTTTGAATAGCAATGCTAATGCTAACGTTTCTAATGTTATGTTTCAGTGCTATGTTTACACTTTATGCTAAACAGTTAAACAATTGTTTGTTGCAGCAAGCTGCATATTTCATTAAAGGTTTAATGAACTATGATCTTAATTGTTTTTATTTTTAGTCAGCATATAGCTGAAATCTAGTGAGGGTTATATAATAACAGCTGCATTCTAGTGCAATAAGATGTATGTTTTATATTCAATTAATGTATGATCCGATTAGTCGACTAATCGCAAAAATAATAGGTGATTAGTCGACTATAAAAATAATCGTTTGTGGCAGCCCTAATCCGGAAAGCTCTCAGTATTGTGGCGGACCCATCACATGGTCCTGTTTCAAGTTCCTGTTTCAAGTTCCTTCATATCACAGAAGACCTGACATGGACTGAACACACCATGCATATCGTGAAAAAAGCACAGCAGCGTCTCTTCAAGCAGAAAGCCCTGCAGAGGGTGGTGTGGACAGTCCAGCACATCACCAGGGTTCAACTTCCAAACCTCCTGGACTTAAACACTAGCCGCTGCCTCAGGAAGACCAGGAGGGTTCTAAAGGATTCCACCCACCCAAGCTTCTGTCTTTTCTCTCAGCTGCCAAGTATCAGGAGGTACACAAGTATAACGTCCAAAACCAGCTGGTTCCAAGTCTTCCCCCAGGCCACCATTCTACTGAACAGCCAGTAGTGCTGTATCTTAATCATCAGGCTCCAAAACAACAATCAAACCATATTCACACTCCCAACATATACTCACTGAACTTTAACATCTATACCTGGACACACAGACTGACACCTGTACATGTACCTATTCTGAACAATCATCATGTATATATGGAAATGTGTATATCTGTATATAAAATAATTTCAAATTCATAACTCATATGGCAGTGAAATGTGTACATATAAATCATAGTTTCTAATTCACTCATAGGACTGGATATCATATATAAATATGTGCAATACTATTGCAACATGTGCAATACTGTATTTTTATTTTACTTTTTGCTAGTATTGTAATTAATCACTGTTTATGTATATTCACTGTTCATTGCATATTTTTTTTTACATTGTTTTAATTTTTTGTAGTACAAACCGGATTCCAAAAAAGTTGGGACACTAAACAAATTATGAATAAAAACTGAATGCAATGATGTGGAGATGGCAAATGTCAATATTTTATGCGTAATAGAACATAGATGACAGATCAAAAGTTTAATCTGAGTAAATGTAACATTTAAAAGGAGAAATATGTTGATTAAAAATTTCACTGTGTCAACAAATCCAACAAAACAAAGTTGGGACAAGTAGCAATAAGTGGCTGGAAAAAGGAAATTGAGCATATAACGAACAGCTGGAAGACCAATTAACACTAATTAGGTCAATTGACAACATAATTGGGTATAAAAAGAGCTTCTCATAGTGTCTGTGTCTCTCTGAAGCCAAGATGGGTTACCACAAGATGGTAAGAGTACCTATTCCACCATTGTTGCGCAGAAAGATAGTGCAGCAATACCAGAATGGTGTTACCCAGCGTAAAATAGCAAAGACTTTTAAGTTATCATCATCAACCGTGCATAACATCATCAAAAGATTCAGAGAATCTGGAACAATGGCTGTGCGTAAGGGTCAAGGCTGTCAAACTACTGGATGCTCGTGATCTCCGGGTCCTTAAACGTCACTGCACCTCAAACAGGAATGCCACTGTCAAGGAAATAACAGAATGGGCTCAGGAATACTTCTAGAAAGCATTGTCAGTGAACACAATCCATCGTGTCATCCGCCATTGCCAGCTGAAACTCTACAGTGCAAAGATGAAGCCATTTCTAAGCAAGCTCCACAAGCTCAGACGTTTGCACTGAGCCAGGGGTCTTTTAAAATGGAGTGTGGCAAAATGGAAGACTGTTCTGT
>BRDA01014778.1:0-56485 GCA_036984385.1 Crenuchus spilurus | reverse complement strand
TCTAGGAACCTTCTTCACTTCCTGTTTCCCTGGGGTATAAATATGGAGTTATACAGATGCCTATTTCTCTTACTCACTCTTAAACATGGGAAAGACAAGAGAACACACTATTCAAGTAAGGCAGATATATGTCATCCTTCATAAATCAGGCAATGGCTACAAAAAAATAGCCACTCACCTGCAAATGCCCTTATCTACAGTCAGAGCAATCATCAAAAAGTTCAAAACATCTGGAACTGTGACAAACAAGCCTGGAAGAGGACACAAGTGTATCTTGCCACCACGCACAGTCAAAAGGTTGGTAAGTAAAAAGTTCTCCAAAGCTCATTGTAAGAGAATTGAACCAAATGGTAGCATCTTGGGGTTACGAGGTCTCCCCAACAACTATCAGGTGCTATCTACATGCCAACAAGCTGTTTGGGAGACATGCACAGAGAAAGCCTTTCCTGTGTAATACTCATAAGCATAAACTGGTGGAGTTTGCCAAGCGGTACTGGGATTTTAACTGGGACCGTGTGCTTTGGTCAGATGAGACCAAGATAGAGCTTTTTGGCAACAAATACTCTTAAGTGTGTCTGGCATAACACCAAGGATAAGTACGCAGAAAAACACCTCGTGCCCCCTATTAAGTATGCGGGAGGCTCGGTGATGCTGTGGGCCTCTTTCTCTTCCAAAGGACCTGGGAACTTTGTAAGTATACATGGTATCATGAACTCTGTGAAATATTAGGACATTTTGAGGCAGAATCTGGTGGCCTCTGCCCGAAAGCTGAAGATGGGTCATCACTGGGTCTTTCAGCAAGATAATGACCCTAAAGATGTGGCCAAATCTACTAAAAATGGTTCACAAGGCACAAAATCAAGCTCCTCTCATGGCCATCTCAGTCCCCAGACCTCAACCCAATAGAAAACCTGTGGGGTGAGCTGAAGAGGAGAGTGCATAAGAGAAGACCCAGACACCCCAGGATTTAGAGAGGTTGTGCAAAGAGGAATGATCGAAGATCCCTCTTTCTGTATTCTCCCATCTTGAGAAGAGTTATAGGAGACGATTAAGTGCTGTCTTGCTGGCAAAAGGAGGTTGTACAAAGTACTAACACCACAGGTGCCAATAATTGTGGCACACATGATTTCATTCAAAAGATTTATAATTTCTTAATGTGTGATTTTTTTCCCACCAAATAAAGGCACTTGAATTAAAGCTTAGATTTTTCTCTTTCTTTGCGTTGTTGTCCTATATTGTTTTTTTTTTAAAGAATTTATTAGAAGCCAAAGAACACTTCTTAACCAGGGGTGCCAATACTTATGGAGGACGCTGTACCTTGTGTACCCTGCAAATTTGAGCTAAATGGCTCTTGTAAACAAGTGTACTTTCAATCATGGGATGAGGTAGAGCACATAAACAAAGAATTTGCTACCTTTAGCAGCTACCAGGAGAATGAATTAACTAATTAATGAGTTCAGATCTTCTCTATTGGAGTAAAGTGATATGTAGACACTGTTGTCAGTATGATGCACAGTTTATAAATGCCCTCTAAGTGAATTTAGCATTTTGTTGGTTTAGTTTAGCTTGGCATATTGCCCAGATAATTACCAAAACTATGAACAGTTTCCTTTTCTGCCATTGCTCCATGTTGCATTGCTTAGTACTCTACACCCAGAATAAAGTACAGAACACAGTATTTCTTTTTCCACTGTATTTACTTTTTTACTCCAGCCTCAGACACATCTGAACAATAAGTGGAGTAATGCTCTCATGTTGTTTGTTGTGATACATAGACTTTTCTCAGTGTGGCTAAAACTAAAGTAGACAAACTCCTCAACTTATTTTGACCAAATCAAAGAACTGTATGTGTAAAAAAGCCTTTAATTTTGTTTAATTGCAATGTTCAATTTGGTTTCTTCATACAACAAGTCATGCTTTATTTTCACTAAACAACATACAGCTGTTAGAGATGCGAGTCAATCATCATGACAAAGAGTCAACACTATTTTTTCAGCTGTGTTTGTATTGCTGGTGTATTCGTGAAAACAAAAAGTAATGTCAGTACAAACTGTTACAGACTGGACATTAATGCCATGTAAAAACTGTAAAAGTGGCAATTTCAGTGAGAATAAGTGCCTGTGATTTAACGATATCATTGCTGTGACAACTAAGATAAAGAGAGCTAGAGCTGCTAGTCGAGCTGCAGTGGGAGGTGGTGGAAACTTCTTTTTTTAATCAGATCTCTAAATGATAAGTAAAACCCAAAATGAAAATGAAAAAGTGAATAAAATTGAATGCAGTTTGTACAGTTCTGCTTGCACTGTCTCAAAATGACTGTTTCACAATTTCCAGCCTTGGGACATTATCTCATATGCAGGTTAATTATGTTAACTATAGTGTTCACCTCTTCCAGAGACCCTGAACTCCAGAAGCCTTTTTTTACTTGATTTTTATATTTTATTAAAGGGCCCATGTTATGGAAAATCAAATTCCCCTTGCTATTTGAAATAAATGAGATTGGTGCAGTGCATTTTCAAAATGTATCTTCTCAGTTCATACAGTCAATATATTGGTGCAAAACACTTTTTTCTGATGTCATGTTTACTGAGATTTAAATTTAGATAGTCAGACTCGGAGCCCAGGGCTGTACTCACTACACCACTAAATTGTTTTGGAACCTCTTTTTGAACTCAGATTGTCAGACTCGAGAGTCTAGCAACTATACCACAGAACTTTTTATTTACATACCTCATTCAGCCATAACATTAAAACTACTGATGGATGAGTGTCATTCATTATCTTGTTGCAGAGGCAGGATTATTGTTGTGCGTGGGGGACTGAAGGCCTGCAAAAATAAGTTCAGGGGTGGTTTGAGGAACATGGTGATGTGTTCAAGGATACCATAACATACCTACAGAAATCTAGTAAAATCCTTGCCTTGACAGATCAGAGCTGTTTTGTTGGCGGGAGGGAGACCTTCACAATATTAGGCAGGTGGTTGTAATGTTTAATGTCATATAGATACAATAAAAAATTGTATATTGGTCATTTAAGACAGAAATGATATTGTAATCAACTGATACATGTTGTGTAGTGTTCAGATCAGCAGCTAGACTATCAGTCAGGATTAGTTGAGTGCTATAGGGATTCACAATAGTTGATGATGTTATTTGTGTATACATGTTTGGTATTGTAGAGATCTTTGCAAAACAAAAGCACAAGAACGGTATAAAGTCTGTCAAACTGGTGACATGGAGCAATGCAATGTGCTCTACATACTACACAAATATAATATACTCAACATATGTGACCCTGTTTTTTTGCAGCAAGCAATTCACCGAATTTCAGATTGTACCTGAAAAACTGTGACCCCTTGAATCCTGATGTAGAACAACTTCTACCGCGGAGGTACACAAACTTGTTGGGTGTCATTCAGCTCCTCAACTACTTCTCTTCACTGTAGAAATGTGTTTGAGCTCATGTATCTCTCTACCAAATGTGAGCAGGTCAGATGTCTTCAGCCGATGTAAACGGTGCGACTGTAGTTGGCGTCATCTTTCAGTATTAAATTTTGGTAGATTTGGATTTATTTGTATTAACTTTTAAGCATTTCTGATGTATTAATGTATTGTGACACAAATAAACTGAGGTGAGCTTCAGTATACTATGACTCAGAATGCTGTATCTCGTACAGTATAAGAAATAATCAGCTGAAATTTAGTGTGAGAATTCCTTTAACAGTACTCTTTCCAAATATGTATATAACTCATATTTGAAAATATTCTTACCTCACCTTGGTGAAATTATTTGGTAATGTTGGCTAAAAACATTTTTTTTCCACCTTGCCCCTCTTGAATTACTCTCAACCTTTTCGATCTCCCTCATTACTGTCAAGTAATACACAACTGCGATTTTGCTATCTTCTGGCAAAAGGTATATCAATATAACACTTTATAACATATATAAAAACATATATAATTATTAATATATTCCCAGAAAAAAAGACATTGGACTGTCATTGGGTTTGTGTCACTGTGCTAAAACCCTGAAGGTAACTTTTAATTTCTCTCTTAAAAGACATGGTTCTTCAGGGGTTCTTTAGTAAATGCAATGGTTCTATATAGAACCATGAACAGTTAAAATAGCCCAAAGGGTTCTTTGCATAGTGAAAGGTTTCTTCAGATTGAAGAGGAATGTGATTTTGATTATTCAATTTAGAAGCCTTTTTGGTTCTCTTTAGCACCAAAAGTTGTTCCGCTCTTATTACATGCTAGACATTATAACAATAACAGAACCCTTTTTGGGGCTATATAAAACTGTTACATAGATTTCGATGACTGGTGAGATTTTTCAAGAGCACCCTGTGATGCTGGATAAGCACTACAAATGACATGTTGAATACCCAAGGTCTTCATAATTTGTGCAAATATTTTAGATTATAAAATTAGTGCCTTGATCTGTGTAAACTATTTTTGGCAATGGAAATGTAGAAAAGAATTTCACTAATGCTTGACTTACAACTGGAGCAGTGATCTTTCACAAGGACACAGTCTCAGGAAAGCATGTAGTCATACACATGATAGTAAATAAAAATTGGTTACCTGTTCTGGTTTTGGCCAAGGGACCTACACAGCCAAGTAAAATCTGCTCAAATGGTTCACCCATGACTGGAATCAGGCATAAAACCCCTGTGGGAACAACTTTATTTTATTTTCATGTAACCTGGCACACTTGACAAGAACGACAGAAACAGAGGCATCAATTTTCATTGCAGGCCAAAAAAATGTTTTAGGATATGACTATATGTTTTTGTGATCCCTAAATGACCAGCCCAAGAGCTGTCATAAGCTAAAGACAAGACAGACTGCTTATACAAAGCAGGAAGTACAATCTGAGAAACTCTAGCTCTGGATGTGTATGTGACTTCCATTTAAATTTCAGTGCGCCATTATCCATATAATAAGTCACCAGATTGTCTGATAGACTCTCAGTTTTACTTATCATTGCAAAATATTTTGTCAAAGAGGCATCCACCTTGTGCTTCAAGAAGCTGCTCATGGCAAACTACCTGTTTCAATATACTGCTTTTCCATCGAGCCATTTTCCTCTCGCTTCTCTTCCTGATCAGAACTGGAACCTGTAGAGCATGTAACATCAGTTATTTTATCATCTGAAAGGATTGAGTCTGCAAAGTCCACCACATCTTCAAACTTTCCTGACTGTGCATGAGTAAGCACATGTGCTGGAAACACTTCTGACCATCCCACAGCACCAGATACCAGAGTCATAGCACCCTGGGCATTCACAAATTCTACATTTGGCAAGGCTTTTCCTCTGGCTATGTCATTCCCCAAGATAAAGTCAATGCCTTTCACAGGTAGTGCAGAACAATGTGCCAGAGCACAAATTAGTACTTAACTGAACAGTATGCAATGGTTCATGAATGTGACCAATTTTAAGTCCCTGACACAGCAAATAAGCCACAAAAGACTGAGAATGGTACTACATTAGCCAAATTAAGGACTGAGTGGCCCCAGTATCCCTGAAGATTTGGATGGGTTTAAGTCTAGCATCAAAAAAACCCAACACTGCAATTTAAAATGAAAGGTGGATAGCATGGGTCTATGTTAGACACTTCTGACAAACAAATCTAATCAGTCTAACATTTGTCATTTGTTTGTGGATTAGATTGACTGTTAAAAGCATTCTTTTTCTGATCACCAGTCCCCTGATTGTCCTTAACAGATTTAAAAGCTTGCATTTGCATTAAAACAAACTCATCTGTTAAAACTGCAGCTTGAGAAGCAGTAGAAACTATGTGTTCATTCAAATACATCATTACACATTCAGGCAGACGATTCTTAATCTCTTCCAACAATATTAACTCTCTCATGGACTCTAAATCAGCAATGTTACTTGCACTGCAGCATATCAAACATTGCTCCATTCTTTCTCTCAAATTCAAGAAAAGTCTGTGTAGGTGTTTTTCTAGTACTGGTAGTTCTAAAATGTTGGCAGTAGGCTTCTGGAACCTGTTCATAAGCTTTCAATAGTGTAGCTTTAACCACATCATATTTGGATTTATCATTAAATGATAAAGCTGAACACACTTCTTGAGCTTTTCCCTGTAATTTACACTGCAACAGCACTGCCCACATCTTCCTCGGCCAATGCATCGTTGCAGATATTAAAAACTCTGGACTACTATGCCGTTGCCGCTACATCCATAGAGGCTCTCATTGAAATTTGATCTACAATATTACATCGATTGACAGTACTCTATCTGCATGGACTGATATCTACTCCACTTCCATATCCCGTTGTCTAACAACAACATATGTCATCAGATCACCTGTCGTGTCAACCTTTTCAATCTCTGCTCTGTTCCCACCTCCTTCAACGCCCCCTCAGAAAGAAAGCCATTAAAAATCACGCTATTTAATACTAGATCACTCAATAACAATAGCTTATTACTTAATGAACTCGCAGATATATATAAATAATGGACTCGCAACTGGATTTTTTTTGTTTGACTGAAACATGGCATAAACCTCAGGACTATTTTAATCTCAACCAAGTTGCCCCATCTGGTTTCTCATATTTGGACAAACCACGCATTATGGGTCGGGGGGGGGTGTTGCTGTAATCTACCGACAATCCCTTAATCCTTCACCTTTCCATTTCTGATATTTCTTCATTTGAACATCTATCTTTCAAACTCCTTGGCTCAACCTCATTTATTATTTCTGTTATTTATCGTCCTCCCAAACCCAATTCATTTTTTCTCTCTGACTTTACAGAATGTATAACACAACTTTGCTCCATGTCTACATCTATATTACTCATTGGTGACTTCAATATCCACATCGATTCTCCTACTGATAAAATCTGTGCTGATTTTCTGGATATTTTAAATAGTTTCAATTTCATCCAACATGTTAATTTTCCAACCCACTCTCAAGGGCACATTCTGGATTTAGTGTGTTCTACTGGTCTCCATATTGACACTCTTACACACACGGATCTCGCTATTTCAGACCACTTAGCTATAACTTTTCACATTAACATCCCTTGCCCTCACCAAAAACAAAATTGTACTATATCCTTTCGGAACCTTAAATCCCTCTGTCCCTCTGATCTTTCTACCCTTATAACAAATACTATTTCTACATCCTCCCTTCCTGAACAACCTTCTACCCATGACCTGGTAACACATTAAAATAGTTCACTTACTCTCTGCCTAAATCAACTTGCTTCTATTAATACTGCATCTGTTTCTTTTACTCGGTCTGCTCCCTGGTACACCTCTAAACTACATACACTCAAAAAACAACTTAGACAATTGGAGCGCCTTTATAAGAAAAGTGACCACATTGATCGCTATAGAACTGCGCTAGCTTCAGCCTAGTAAGTAGAGAAATCTGTGAGGACTTTGTATTGCTCTATCACAATTTACATCAGCCACACACACAGCCAGTCTGTACTGCTTAGGCCTAATCTTATATAAGGCTTAGCTCTTCCCCTTTGGACTGAACCACTAGGCTAGTTGATCTCAGGTAAGCTACACTCATTATTTCACATCATATTTATATTTTATTCAACACATACAGTTTCAGCTTAATACAGTATATATACACAGTCACTGTGTCCAGGTAAGTATCTGATTATTGTCCCCTGCTTATACACTCTCAGAAAAAAAGGTAGCATTCTGTACCTATAATGGTACAATCACTTGTCACTGTGGCAGTACCCCTCAAGGGTACGGATGTGTATCAATAGTGACAAATGCGTACCCTTACTATTTGTACCTTAAGGGAAGAATTTTGTACCCTTGGAGATAAAGTAGTACCTTTCCCACCCCATGGTTGCAGGTACAAATTGTGTACCTTTTTCAAACGGTACATATAGGTTCCCATAGGGTACTGCCACAGTGACTAAATCAACTGTACCTTAAATATGACAGTTCTGTTCCTTTTTCTGTTCTTTCAGGTGACACTTTTGTACCTTTAAAAAATTAAAAGGGGAGAAAGGTTTTTTTATTAATTATTGTAGTTTATTAAAAGTTCCAGTTATTGGAATATTATAAATGAAAACATGAAAATGTTAACAATTCATGTGAAAACACTGTTCATTGACATTACAGCTGTCCATGTGAAGTAAACAATAACAAGATTTAAAATGTAATGACACACATCCAAACACAAACAAGTAGGAGAAGATATGCTTCTGGTAAACTAAACCAAACAATTTAACATTACATGCTTCATAGAAGCATCTGTTGATGTTTTACTTGACTTGTTGTCAAAGGAAATGATACATCTTAAAAAGAGTGAAGCATTCATAAGTACATTCATGTACTTTTCTAAGTTTGTACTTACACAGATACAAAATAGTACTATGCAAGTTCGAACATGTACCTTTAGAGGTACAGTTACTGGTGGGGTACAGTTTTGTTCTTCAAAGTACAGATTTTGTAGCCTCACGTACCTTTATATCTGAGAGTGTAGAGAAAGAATAATATCTCTTTCCTTTACAGCATCCTAGGATCCCCTCTGCTGCTACATCCGTTATGGGCTTTTCCAGGTCTTTAAGGACTGGATGACTCACACACAGTGTTTTTTCACAGTTACAGGTAAGTACCAAGTCTGTTGTTTCTTTGCTGCAGGGTAAAGTTACTGGTGACGTGTCTGAGACCCTGACATCACAGTGTGTAATAGTTGGCAAAGTCACAAAGGAACCCTAATTAACTTCAAGAGTCCACCATCTGGAGAACACTGAACAACAATGGTGTCCATGGCAGGGTTCTTCCAAAAAGAACAATGCTGCCTCTCTGCAGTTTGCTAAACCACATATCACATGGACTAGACAGAAAGCTTTTGGAAGAATGTTTTGTGGATGGGTGAGGCCATACCTCATGCAGCAAGACAATAACCCTAAGTCGTTCTACCAAAAAATGGTTAAATTAGCATGTTCATGTTTTGAATTAAAGTTCATGTTTTGGAATGGCCAAATCAAAGTCCTGACCTTAATCCAATAGAAATGTCACGAATGGACCTGAAGCAAGCAGTTCATAGATTCTTCCAAACCAATATGCAGGACTGACCAACTGAAAATATTTAGTATTTGCAGTTGTGTAGTTATTTTTGCACAAGGGAGTCACACCAGGTACTTAAAGCAAAGTTTCATATACTGTAGCCACTCAAAGACATGCAATATTGGGTTAATTTCCTCAGTAAATGACTGAGTCTAATATTTTTGTCTCATTTGTTTGATTTGTTATTTTCCCATCTACATTCAGGACTTGTGTGACAGTTTGATTACATTTCTAAAGGGTTCACAAACTTTCAAGTACCACTGTAATTGGAAGCAATTGGCCTGGTGGTTAGTGAACCAGTCTTGTGGCCAGAAGATCACTGGTTCAGTTCCCTAGCAGGTGCCCTTGACCAAGGCACATAAACCCCAACTGCTCCCCAGGTGACATGGATAAGGTTGCCCACAGCTTTGCCCCTTAGAATGCGTGTATATGTGTGTGTGTCACTGCACCTATGGGTTAAATGCCTTGAGCATATTGATCAATGAGTGTGCACTTTCACTTGTAACAGATTCTGTTGTAGTTATTTTATTTTAATTTGTATTAACTACTCACCCTGTCCTGACAAAACAAAAATCCCCAAATAAATATAGGTAAACAATTAATGCATTTTGAATCTATACTTAACTTGCTTCAGATGAAGGAAAAATATTAAATAAAATATATAAATTGTTGCTCTATTTGCACGTTATGCATTGTGGAGAAAAAATGCTTGATGTTTTTTCCTTCTAGTTAAGAAGATCACACATTTGGGTCCCAAGATCAATTCTCTAACTTTTAGGCCATGATTGCCACATACTGTAGAGTTAGGGTTAGGGTTAGGGTGGTCTGTGGTTACCGACCGCTTATCAGCACTAATTTGGCATAATCCCACATAAGAAAACACTTGTGTCAAAAGTGGGTTTTGAAGAAATATCTTCTTAACAAGGGTTAGTGAATGAGACCCAATCATTTTATATACCTGAAAGGTCTTAGATCATGATCTGGGATGATAATACTGTGACAAAGGTAGCACAATCCTGAACCAAATCCCACCCCCGCATTGTCTTTTTAGGCTTTGGCATACATGTACTACAACTGCAGCTAAATATAGCGAGTATACATGAAATGGTTGGCAGACCACCTGTAGTGTCTAAAAAAGAAGCGAAGAAGGTATGCGTTTGTGGTTATGATGCCATCCTGTAGTAGGGTTCAGCTCAGGCGAAATAGAACAGGAAGGAGAAGCTAGCAGTGCTGCTCCAGCATGTACATCTAACACCTACATATATCAAAATTCAAATAGGCGGTACACGCCTGCTCCCTGTTCTCCTTGATGAGTTCATGGTATGTGGTGAACGATTTAACAGTTTCGCAGTAATACTTACCGTTGCACTCTCATGTTTTGCATATCAAGACTACAAAGACTGGTACAACATAATGCCAAGATATTCTCAGAATTGATGCACATTGTGATAAAGATGACAGACATTTCTAGTTTATTTGTAGTGCAGATGAACAGACTTGATTACAGACTTGATTTTTTTTTTCAAACAAGAAAATAAACAGCTTATTATAATAGGACACATAATGTGCTTTGTAATAAATGTAGTATCAAGTTTAGTGGACACTGACGGCCCAGTAGGTCCAGGCTTTCATTCTTCATGCCTAGAGTAAAGCACCTACATTTTCATTGTTTTCCATGTGGAATAAAAATATTGAATAACCCACAGGATGTAATAAGCTCAGGCATCTAAAGGGTTAATAACAGAACATTTTTCCTTCTACTGTATATCTGAAGATAAGCAAAGCTGCATATATGTAGCTACAGTCTAGATACACATTTTGGAGGATAAATGAGTAAATTACTTTACAAACTAAATAAAGTAAATGATCCACTTTGTTGACAGTAAATAACTACAATGCATTTCTTTTTTTATCTTTTTTAACAATGTATATCATGACTAATGAATGATGTCTAAGCCATTACTTCATACTTGAAAGTATTTCTTTACTTGAGCTTTTACGTAGATAAACATTCAGTTTCTACAGAACATAACCCTTACCCTGCAAAGAACTTACATAGCATGAATTAATTTCATGAATCACAGCAGTTTCACTCATGGAAGGAAAGTAGACTTGTCGTGAGAAACAATTTCTGACGATTATTGTGGCATTTGCAAAATTAAATATTGATATTTTTATATTACACATATGATCATATTGTAAACAATTCAGCACCAATATTAGTACTTTTGTGTGCTTTTGTAAATTTTTGATTACAGACTCTCCACCTCATTGCACTCATATTTTGAAGTCATTTGCCCAAAAGAGACAAAAATATTCAATAAAGAAATATGTTTGTCTATTTCATTTTTATTATTTGTTTGTTAAAATCTTCTATAGATTTCTTGTTATTATTATCATCATAATGAATTCTTTTGGCGAGATTCTCATGTAATGAAAATGTGGTATTGTGAAGTGAGTGTGAAACTGAAAACATGCTCTTTCATCACTGACTTTGTTTTACTCATTTATTATTGTGATTTTAGCACATTTCATATACAAACTTTACTTCAAATATACACAGCAACCACGGAAATGAGAAAAACAAAACATTTATGTAGGAAACTATACAAACATAAAGCATGTCAACATTTTTATAAAATACAGCACCAGGTATAGGCATTAGCTTCTATTCACACTTTTTGCAGGTCCATTCTAACCATTATATTTGCAGGCAAACTATATTTTCTTTTTCAGAAATGTCTTCTTTTTTGTGGAATATATATTTAAAAATTCATTCTGATTTGCATGTGAGATTTTTTAAAAAGCCAATTTGTGTGTAGTGTATGTTTGATACGTACTTATCAGAACTCTTCAGTGTGTCAGTTCTATGGTGTTTGAGTTGTACATGCAGACATTTCCAGTAAAAGTTTAAAGGGAATACAGGCTACAATGTGTGTTGTGATAAATGCCATGTTATCTGATCCACTCATGAGTCAAACAGTGAGTAGTACCTTAGTCATAGGTCACTTTACAGGTGGTACATTTTCAGAATGCTTTGACTGCAAATAAAAGAAAATGTTAGCCTGTAGGTTCCAGCTTTAATGTGAATAGATTTACAGTTAAAGAAGAAATTATTTGGGCTATTTCATCCTGTATCAGAGCAATAGTTGACAAAGAATGTAAATAGCTCAATGTCTTCTATGAGGATGATTAAAAAGAAGCCTTTACAGAATGTTCAAGCACACAAATACACACTGTAGATAAAACTGTCAGTATGGATTTTAACCCCACGTCATAAAAATGCATCAATTTTTCAGAGTTAAAAGCTTTTCCTGTTCAGTCCAAGTCAATTGTCCAAGCATACCTATACTTCTTCTTGGATTTTTATATGTACCATTGATTTTGCTCCTGTCAATCAAACATCAAACAAGTTCTCAGGTGTTGCTGCTACTGTTCTCAGGCATGCTCTTGGATGACAGTGATGGAATGTGAACCTTAAAGAGGCTGATCACCCTCTGCTTGTATGTCTTAATGGCAAAGAAGTAGATCACTGGATCTAGGCAGCAGTTGAGGTTCATCATGGACACCGTGACCTGCAGGGACATCTTAAAGCCTTTGTGCTCCTCACAGGTAGGCACATAGAGAAGCCTTCGCACCATGAACTGGATGATGTTGATATGGTAAGGGCTAAAGCACACCACAAAGCTCAGCAGGATCAGCAGGATCACATTCTTGGCCCTTTTGCTCCTTCCTGACCTGCAGGTCATGGGGTTCTCCTTGTCCATCCTGGAAAGCTTGGAGTTGATCTGGCTGTAGCAGACCAGGATGAGTCCCAGAGGAATGCAGAACCCAACGATGCAACCAAACAGAAGCATATATGGAGTCTTAGAAGAATTGTCCAAGTTTAGGTACTCCATGCACGTCTGTTGATCTTCCAACTTCTTTAACATGCTCCTGAAGAGCAGAGGTGAGGTCTCCAAGAAAACTATTGCCCACACCAGGACACAGACACCTCTCACCACCTTCACGTTCCTCAGTCTCAGACACCTGTGCGGGTGCACCATGGCCAGATAGCGGTCTAGGCTGATGCAGGTCATGAAACCAATGCCAACATAGGTGTTTAAAAAGAAGATCATGGCAGTCAGCCTGCAGAAGAGATCTCCAAAAGGCCAGTCAAATCCACGGATGTAGTAGGTGATCCTTCCGGGCAGAGAAAGAGTGAAGAGGGTATCTGAGATTGCCAAGTTGATCAGGTACAGTGATGTGGAGTTCAACTTCTGCTTCTTCTGGCAGGTGATGTACAGCACCAGACTGTTGCCTGAGACACTAATGACAAGTACAATAATGTAGAAAATGGGAAAGATGACTTGGGCTGTCTCCTTGTATGTGAACACATTACAAGTTTGGTTGCCTTCATTTGTAAGGGGAGCTTCAGTGTCCATTTTCCTGAAAAATCAAATAGATGGTTGATAGTTTACTATGATTCTGACAAAAAATATAAGCAAGTTGTTGAGAATTTTAAGGAAATGTCCAGCCAGTTTTAATAATGTCAGTAAAATATGTAAATTCAAGTACAAAGAGCAGCTATTAAATTTGCATGAACATGATCATCTACAGAACATACAAATACAATGAAATAGACTTAATAGCAGAGATCATTAACATTTAAAAAAGCAGATTGTACCAAAAGGTTTTAAAGATACTTACAGGTGTATCAGTGGGAAGAATAATCTGACAGTGCACCAGCAGATGTTCCTCTCTGATCTGGAGTTTGGTGAAGTAACAATGAGAGGTGTTGCTGAGAGTTTTAAGTTACAGCAGTAGAAGCCCACCCCAACTTTGCTTCAATGGTGATGAGCTATGGCACAGCCTTTGTCGTGGCTTTCTGCTCTTTCACTCACAGTGTGCATGGCATGACTGGGTAGTGAGAAACATCAGTTTGATTTGGCTCACCTTTCAGTTAGATCACCTTTTAAAGTAGTCATAGGGGGACACCCAGTTTAAATGTCAGAGATGGTATTTTCAAGGTTATCTCAGATTGCCACACTGACCTGGCATAGTTTACATTGTGGAGGCAATGGCATTGTGGAGCTGTATAATTGTGTATAACAATGATTTTGAGATTTTTAATATCACAGTAATTTTTGTGACAACCACAAGCTCACTGGCACGGAAATCTTGACCCACTTTGACTGAAGATGTGAGGTAAAGGTGCATGCTTGCAAAGTATCCACAGAACAAAACATGAGGAAGGGCTCACCACAAAAGATTTTTATCTACAAACTGCAAAAAAACACACTTACATATGCATGTGGCCTCAATGTGCTTAAAGTGTTTCAGCCAAAAATATTGTAAACATTGCTCAAGGCATTGTATGTGTAAGATACTATTTGCACGCAACGTGATGTGATTCTTAGGAAAATTGCTGTTTGCTGGATGAGAATTGAGACCCTGATAATATCTGTGGTTTTGAGAGTTTTGCGTTGTCTCGGCTCCTCAGCTCAACTCGAGCCTAAGAATTTGAAGAACAAAACCTCACAGAGTCAAGTGACTTTTGATGAAAGAACCTGTTGAAGGAAACAGCTATTACAAAACTCTATCTGACATTTAAATATAGGCATGATGGCAAACTGCAGGGCAAGCTTCTTTACACTGCAGGGCAAGCTTGTTCATGCATTTGATGATTATGAAAAATATACTATGTTTGAAAGGTTTTATAGTAAAGGGCTCTGTATATGCAACACTGTATTATTATACACAACCTACTTAACAAATGAGTGGACGGGCCAGTAATATAAGGCACAAGCAGCTAAGTAAAATGTCTACCTCTAGTGGTTGAGAATAATAATGTAGCAACAAAAACGGAGAAAAGCAGCCAAGTGCCAAAATGCAGGTTAGTGTAATTTACAGTAGTTACAGTCTGCCATGGACACTGTTGGTTTACACCAACCTGGCCTGGTCTGCTGTAATTGAAGTGGATGGCTTTAAACCTGCGAAAGGTCACTAATCGTCAACAGTCGCATGCAGTTATGATAGGACGTACTTAGTCGCACCATGCAGACTTTGTGTAGACACCTGTGAGTTAACACCCTGCAGATCAGTGCTGGATTTCATGCTCCATTAATCCACAGCACAGAGTTAAAGATCTCTCCACTTTCATCACTCAGCAAAATGAAATGACACTGTTGTTTTGCACGCACAGTAGGGAAGTACTCCCTCACTCTAATGGCCTTTAGACTTTAACAGTTGAGTCAATGCACTCAAGATTGGGATTGGTTGAATACCTAATTATTAAATTCCATGTTTAAAGGTTCCTTTGCTTTTATGTACACACTCGTGTGATTATATCCATTGAAATGCTGGGTTTCAAGATTTGATTTTCAAGTCTGATCTTTAAGAAAAAGAAACAAGACAAATGCTTGATTTATAGTAGCCACTGTGATTTGTATCACCTACTCTCTTATCACACCTTCTGTGAAGTCCAGGGTGCCGTGGTGGAGATTTGCTGGTGTGCCTGAGTGTACTGATGGCTCTGTGACAGAAAAGGTTTTTGGATATTAAAAGTGACGACCCAGCATGAGACATGCATGAAAGTCACTTCTCAGAGATCTGACCTTTTTCTGTTTGTTCAGGAGGGGAGGGAGGTTAGGGTGAAACTGATTTGGAGGGAATTATACATGATAAGATGGTGCAGCTAGAGCTTCAAAAAAAAAAAAAAAAAAAAAAAGCCCGCCAGGCAAATCTTTTTGAGCACGCTTATGCCACATGCACTACATTGTGTTTGTGTTTGTGAGTGAAAGTGACTGCTCTACATGGCCAAAAAGTCTTTTGAATGCCCCCCAAAAATGAATGACTTACTCTATTAAATACCCAAGACCTCAATGTAAAACATTTAATGCAGGTCCTCTTAAAATTACAAGATAATTTACTTCTAAGGTGCTTTTCGTGAACTTAACTTGAGGGTCATTGTGAACTCTGGTGCCCTCATGTGTAGGGAATTCATAAAGCTATAAAGCTTTAAAATTGTAGGTTGAGGTCACTTTTATTCTCCACATTATCGGTCTTGGGTTTCAGATTTCACACTGTATCGTATCTCTAATGGGGAAAAAACTAAATTTTTGCTTTTAAAATTTTTGCTATATAATTTGAAAAAGCTAGCTGTTAAGATGTCCAATTTCTTGTAAAGTTACAATTTCTTTGAATTAGCATGTAATACACAAGTTTTTATTTATTTCAGATGTTACTATATTTATTATGGATGGAAGAAAATATTGCTCCACGTGAGTGTCAAAGATTTATGCTTTTTAAAACTGTATCAGTTCTCAATTTTTTAATGAATAGTTCATGTTCAAAGATTGGTGGCAGACACTTGTTTATTCTGTGTTGTATTCACACTCCTGACCACTAGATAACAGTGTTTTAATATATATTCAGCCATTAGACTCTTCCATACCAATGAAACAAGTAATGTAAGCATGCACCACTACCGATTAGTGTTAGTAATCCTCACTGTTTTCCTAAAATTCAGTTTATAAAATCACTGACAATACTTTGTGAAGAATGGACATTGTGGGGGGCTTTTAAAGGCTGCCATTAAATCCTGTATGCCCCGGCCTAGGTTCTGTCCCCCAGGGAGTTTAGCTAGTCTGCCAGTACTGTCTGTAATTCAGGGAGCCTGAGCTCTATACCCCTGGGGGCTGTTCTGGTTTTTTGTCCACTCCTTCCTCCCTGGCACACTGAAGTCCTAAGTTTGTCTATGTTCGCAAGACTTGCCCACTTCATGTGGCACAGCAAACCTTCTCTCCATTCTTTAGTTTATATTTTTTAGGGCATTACCAACTCTCATAACCTCAGTAGCACAGCGGTAGCATAATATGCACATCTTTCTCTATCACACAAAGACGTAGTTTGTTTTTGTTTCCCCTTTTTTATTATTTTTGCCACCTCCTCTATCTGCACATGAAGTCCAACCTGGTATCTTTTAGATTTGAGTTTTTCTAAAAATGGGTTTTCCCAACTCTTTCCATCTGGACACTGGCATCATGATCTAGAGAAGCTGATAGAATATTGTGGATTACTTTACTTGTCATTATGACAGTCATCACTAAAGTGGATTTGATAGCACTTTCTAGTGTCCAGTATATCCAATTTCTAGTGTCCACTTTCCATTGTCCAATATGGACACAGCATTCAGATATATGTTCATACTGTGTCCTAAAACATATCAGCTAGTCTGTAAGACCTTAATAAAGATCTGAGATGTTTTGAGCAGTGTGAGATGTGTGATGTTTTGGCGGTTTGTTTATTTATTTAATGGAAATGAGTGTCTAGGTGGCTATTGAGGTCTAGCATTTGCTATATGTTGGCACTGCGGCTCCAGTTCTATGTACAGAAGCACAATTTGAACTCCAATCACATCTACATCAGAGGTAAATGTAAATGTGATTTTTGAGTGGTACCATTTCTTTAATCACATCACAGATTGTTGCATCTTGACTGACCTTGGACATTGATTTAAACGTGATTTTTGAGTGTGTTGGAAAATTGCATGAAGAGCTTGTTATGACAAACTGCAAAGCTTTATCACCTCAGTTTCTCTAAATCATATAGGAGGGTTAGTCCATTCTGCTCACGTGATAATTTTAAAGTCGTAAATGCCACATTATGTTGAGAAACATGTTGAGATTATGAGAAAATATGGCCACAAGAGGGACATTCTCGACTACACCATTGACTGTCAATGCTTTCACCTTATAATCAATGATATACTAATTTACATATAACTCACTGTTTGCTTTTATGCACTGAGCAGTTTACTGACATTTCTGAATATCTAGGTTGAAATGAATGATATAGGTGTGATGTCATTTTACATATTATGCCATTGTCAAGGGAATATCTTGTCTCAGTAATCCACACAGGGGTCCAGCATCTAAGACATGGATCACAGTAATTATTCATGCAGTGGAAAATGCCATACCAAATGTCAAATATACCATGCCAACCACGACCATTTTTAGAATGTGTTACAAAATGACTTGTTTTGTATTACTGTAGGCATAAACTGTAGGCATCTAAATCAGTATTAAAGAATAAGGGCATTTGATTAGTGTATATAAACCATTATAAATATTACATGCTGTTTTTTTTCCAGCTATGACCACAAGGGGGAACTGAATACTATTGGTGAAAAATAAATTTCAGGGTGAATCCAGAAACTTAGAAGATGTCAGAGGTAAAAAGAAACATGAATATAATTCAGACTTAGATGACTAAGCAGTATAAGAGAGTGGTGCAACTACTCAGGTCACCTGTACAGATGACATAGCTTTGATCTATCTGTTTGTGACTGTGATTGTATCCAGTCCAATAACAGCCCATCTCATTCTGCAGCTGCTTGGATGCTCAACTGGGAACACATCCTGGATGAGGGATAATGATGGTCTGAAATATTATTTTTGGGAGGGCTCTCTGGGTGTGAAATTGGAGAGTAGCGCCGCTCTGGCTGCCTTTGAAGCTGCCCTGCCCCGGCGCATATGGCCGGGCCTCCTGCCGGCCCTTTGTTGGTGGCGATGGCAGTGCTTTGTCGTTGGCCTCATGTGGCTTGTGTCCGTTCCCATCATCACCAATTACTCGTGGCTCTCCGGATGCCCGTCTTTGACCATGTCAGTCAGCTCTGCTCGCGTGCAGACGTCCTGCACACATTTTGCCAGTTGTCAGATTTAGCACTCCACTTAGTTCCTGCCCCCAAACTGGCCACTGGCACCTGCAGTGCTTTTCAGGAACAGGGTGTTTTTCAGGAACTTGAGAACAAGTGTGAATGTGTGCTGTCTTTCAGGCAGAGAAAAGGCAGACATGTTGATGAAAATAAGTACAAATTAATGTTTAACCTAAAACTGTAGGAAACATAACTGCCTTAAAATGTATGTCAATTGAACAAACAAGTAAGACTGTTAACTTTTAAGGTAACCAGGTTTCTTATTTTTTAAATTACAGCCTCAAATCTTTGAACATACATCTGCACTTAGTTCACTGTGGCCCCAAAAGACTTACTTTTTGTGATGCCATAAAGCAACCACTTTTGTTTCCCAAAAAATCTTTCAGTGGATTTTTATAAAAATAATGTGCCTGTTTCTAAAAACATTTTTTAAAGTTTAAACATCTTAATAATGTAAAAAAATGGCAATTTTTTAAATCCCACAATCAAATGTCTAAGCCAAGAATCGTCTGATATAACCCAAACATTTAACCCGTTCATGTCCTGCAAATGAAATTTAGTATGATCAGGAAATAAATTCCACAAAAATAAAATTATTCTGATTAAAGTGATTTTTGTTTTCACATTTTTTATGTTAAAATTATAGTTTTTCTATCCATTTCACATTTGTATTCAGAATCAAACTTGATAAAAGTCACTCTCATGTCTAAAAGGTTATATTTATTATGTAAAACTTACTTCCTAGCCATATGGTTTGAATGATTTGAAAAATTGGTGCTCGGGCAAGCTTAGAGAACATATCACCCTAAGAAAAATTTAAATTTCAGATAAGAGTAAGGAGGATTTTGACGGTGTGTGTGTGTATGTGTGTGGCTAATGGATAGTGTTGTAGTGCTATAGATTGACAGTGGCTGCCAGGCCTTGCTGTGGGCTGTGTGAGGAGTTAAAGCAGGTTTGGATTCTCAATTGCACTCAGCGGGGGACAAGTACTCAGCTCGCGGAGACCCCGCAGCCAGCTGGCTTCACACAGATGAGCCGCGCCCCGACTGTCTGCCACGCACTGTGTGTGTGTGGGTGTGTGTGTGTGTGGGAGAGAGAGACTGAGATGAAGACAGGAAGCGTTTCCGCATATGTGCATCTCTGATAAGCTACCCACTTCTGTGGTTGTGTCTGGGACTGTACATGAATGCACAAATCCTGCCATGTGAAAGGACAACTTGGTCATTTCTAGTGTGAAAGCTCTCTGTTGTAAGCTCATGGCTCTGACTCTTTGACACAAACAGTGTAGCTAAACGTGCTCTTGAACTGTTGGTGACTTCACACCTTACAGTGTGTCTCAAACCACCACATCCATATTTAGCATTCATCATTGTCACAAGGCACATCTTTTACACATGTTCACATGCTTCCCCCAAAAAAGTCAAATTTTACACCTGTGATAGCATCAGCTACATCTTTAATACTATTAAATTAATAAAAGAGTTCTTTAGTAAAACTGCAAAATAAAGAATTTGAAGTAAACAAGATCGACAGTCTACAGTCACTCAGTGTGAAGTTTGCTTGATTTGGTAACATACGGTTCATGATGTAAACATTACATCACTTCCTTACTTATAGTAAAGTGAAAAAACACAGATAAGGACTCTAGAAACAGTCATATTTGTTATGTGCAATTACAGTATATATGTTGAACATTCAGTCTTCAA
Source organism: Crenuchus spilurus (assembly GCA_036984385.1). Classification (NCBI taxonomy): domain Eukaryota; kingdom Metazoa; phylum Chordata; class Actinopteri; order Characiformes; family Crenuchidae; genus Crenuchus; species Crenuchus spilurus. The sequence continues at coordinate 36,003 of BRDA01014778.1, read as the reverse complement.
TTATATTTAATTGTATTCATATTCAATTTCCTATTTTTGTTTCATTTGTTTTCACACAAAAAGCTTTAAATTTTGATACAATTCTCATTCAGAAATGTTAATACATTTTAAAATCACTAACTCTGCTTTGTGTTAAATGTCTCATGTATATCAACATGAGTAATATATAAACATGCTATTATATGATATATTAATTACAAATATTACTATATAGTAAGTACATAAAAGGTGTCATTCCAAAGCATATTCAAGGTTTTGTTTAGAGGGAACTTTACACTTAAAAATCATCAATACTGTATTAGAGAAATAAAAATGCTCTGAATTAAATGTTTATTATTATTTCTTTAAACCAACTGTTATTATGTCCAAAATTCTCACAAATGGATATAAAACCTTGTGGAATGTAACTCTTCATATTTAGCAGTATACTGTATATATCATTTTATAATATGTTGGTAATTTAAGTGGTTTTGATTTGTCTTTTGATTTACACTTTATAACATGTCATTGTTTAGTTGAGCTGTTTTCCTAACTGGGAAAGCTTTTACTGTAACACTTAAGCAGTGTTTCAAACCTAGACCTGTGATTATATAGGGTACGTTTTCTCTTCTTTAACATCCATGTGTTTAAAACCTAAACACCCTACGTTTCTTCTTTAACAAGGTTTAGTTGATGTTAGGATAAGCATTTCTAAGCATTGTTTAAAACGTACACATTTGGATTTAACATGTAGCCTCATTGACTCAGTAGTTTAGTACTGAAGTTCAGTAATTAAGCTGTAATCTACAGTAAAGCCGTTGTGTGTTGGTCTCCAGCAAAGCCATGAGAAGTGCTGACACGATCATGATAATGAAAGAGGACATATATGTATATTGTGCTGTGTAGCAGTTTATGGTTACTTGGGGGATTTACTTTGATTTCCTTTACAGTTAGCTTCTAACAAAAGCAGCCTGCACAATCACTGTGTTTAGGGTAGCCGTTGTGGGCCCTGCTGCCTGCATTACGACATGTATGTACTATTGTTAAACAAATCTGGCATACAGTATGTCTGTCCCTGCATCTCGGCTCGTGTTTGAAGGCTTTGCCGTGTTCCCCGGCGCATGTGATTGCTGGTTTTCAGGTCATCTGAGCCACAGCCCATATTTTGGATGTCGTTTTGGCTGTTTTCATATTGTTTTATTCACAGAGCGTGGACTAATTATTCCAGCAGCACTGCTCAGCGGCTAACAGAGTGACAGTTGGCGTTATCGGAGTGATCAGGCTGTTCCTAGGCCTCTGCTCAAGCCATTTGATGTATATTAACTATAATTGGTGCCACGGCCACAATGATGTTTAGTAAACCTTCGTGCCATTTTCCAGGAGGGTGCCCAGGAGGAATTTGGGTTGGAGACTGGTCCTCGCAGACGGCTCCTGAGAGATCTTCAACGTGACCTTCCTCACCCTGTGTAGAGATTAGCAGACTGTCTGCACTGGACAAGATCTGCATTTGAGTTGACTCGCTCAGTGTGCATGTATGTGAAGTTTATAAGGCATTTTAAAGGAGGCCTGAACTGACATCTGATTGTTAAGACCTGTTTTTTTTTTTCATTTTAACCAGCATAATAGCATATTTTTAATCAGACCATGGTTGGTACAGTTCTGCTGTAATAAATCAAGCAACTCTAAGGCTCTTCGACAACCAACATGAGATCACATAGATGTATGGATTAAAAATGGTGAGCAACCCTGTTTACATGAAAGTCATTTTGAAGACTAAAAGCTCAACCACAAGAATAAATATTCTGAAGTAACATTGCTCGTAGTGTCACCAGGTCAGTACCAACTAAGTAAACATGCTGAATGCTATAATAACATGCTAACAGCTAATGAGCTTACATAGTAAATCTGCCAGTGTTAAATCAACACTATTAGAGTTAAATTAACACTGGGAGTGTTACATTTTGACACCCTCAGTGTTGATTTAACTCTAATAGTGTTGATTTAACAATGGCAGATTTACTGTGTAGAGTAGTGTACATTTAAACACTAAACATACATGATCATATGACCAGCAATAGTTTGAAACGAACTCAACCTGCAACATCACAGATGCCATGTGACAAGTTTTGATGCATGTATAAATTAGGCAGCACACCAGTCAACTGGGGCAAATAACATGATTTGACTGATGTCCAAAAGGGCATGATAGTAACATTTCAGAAACAGCTAACTTTGTGGGATGTTCCAGAGCTGCCATAGCGAAGCTGTACTGAATATGAACTTCCTGTACATCCCAGTGGTGCCTTATGGGTCACTGATGCCAGACTCTGGTGAGTGCTACAGAGCACTCAATGTGCCACAGTGGACCAGTTAATCTCTAAAATGAGCAAATGAGCATCGAGGAAAGCCAGGAATAATCACTGTGCAAACACATTCAGCCAGAGTGGTTATGCCCACTATTAGGTAGTTGGTCATAATGTTATCATATGAGTGTGCAGTTGTAATCTAAAGCGTGTGTCCTTATATGAATGTAAAGACACATTGTTGAGTCAAGTGTTTATTGAAGTGAACATTTCTTTACAGTGTTTATGTAAACAGTTCTGCATCCATACAGGGCTAAAACCAGGAGCTGGAGAAAAAAGGCCACCTGAGCAAACATCTCTAAAGGAACAGAATCTCCGAGTGAGGGAGGCCGAGCGTTCTGTCAGTGTGAGCTCGGGGGAGGGTCATGTCGTCAGGGTTGAGTCAGGTCAGGTCACTGTGCCACGTAACTCTTGCGTGTACAGCCCTCTGCTGCGCGGCTTGTTTACGTGTTTATTTGTGCTCTTTTTCCCGCGTTGAGGAAGGTTTTCTCGTACGGTAGTGAGGAGCACCGGGGACTCCAGCAGGTTACGTGTCTGCCACATTCTACAAGTGTCCAGCGGCCGGAGATACGCGCTGACAGCGAGGCGCTCATTAAGGCCAATCAGCATCAGGGGGTGACAGGCGGGCTACTTGAGGCTTCTCCTTCACCGCCTCTCCTCGCGGTCTCAGGGGCGGGAAAAAAATCGACTCCCTCTACCAGAGGCGAGCGCTGATTGGCTGCTTCTTTTAAAACCCCGCCCATCACTACATGGGAGCATTTGTCTACTCATGTAAATGCTGTGTGTAGTTCTGTCCTACAGAGATGAGGATGAAGAAACCTTTACAGGTCTACACTCAGAATTATATATATATATATATACTACTGGGTTTACAACACCATTTTTTCCATTCCATTCTATTGAAAAATATTCAGTTTAATGTCTGAAATGAAAACATAGGAGTTAAATAAGACTCAATATATAGACCAAAATGCATTCTAAACTGTGGACACATCAAAGTAGCCTTTGGCAGATATAGCAGCTGAACACACTGATGGCAATAGAAATCAAATATTCTTCAGACGGTTCTTTCCAAATCTGTTTGGGAAGTTCCTATAAATGTTGGCACTTGTAGTTTGCTTTGCTTTTCACTTCATCCCAAATCAGCTGGAAGGTGTTTAAGTCTGGACACTGTGCTGACCACTCCATGTTTTCAAGCTGACCATCTTGTTCTTACCATCTTGTCAAAGCTATGCCAGGTGTGTGGGTCATTATCTTTCTGACCAACTAGGCATACCAGACTTGTTATAAAACTTTGAATGGTAGTACTGTATATATATACGAGAGAGAGAAAGAGAGAGATAGATAGACAGAGAACACCGTTTATATAAATGTATCACATTTGTGGAGGAATAAATACTAGTGTGTCTCCAAACATTTGAATATTATGAAAAAACTTCATTTTATAATTTAATTACAAAAGTTAAACGTTCATATATTCTGTATTGATTACATGTAAAGTGACATATTTCAAGCTTTTTAAGTTCATACTGTTTGAATAATAATTTACTCAAAATGTAATATTCTAATAATACCAGATTCTGGATTTCTGATTTTCATGAGCTTTAAGTCATACTGATCAATGTTCAAACAAGGCCTGAAATATCAGACTTTATTGGTCCCAGAGAGAAATGATCTCACTGTACATGTTATTAATATTAAAATTTACTAATTTTAGTAATTGCTGTACTTATCCTTAAATTGGTTAATTATGTTGTTAACTTTTACATTAAATTCATGCATTATGTGACTCAGTATATAAATTCTAAAGCGAATGTCATATTTCTAGATGAATAAATACATATAAATGGACAACAGTAAAAAATCTAAGAATAAAGCTGGATTTGTAAGCTCTGCCTGTAACTCCAGCTTTTCTTTATGTTCTACTGTTTAAGACTTTTGTTTAATGTTTTGATTAGTCTTGTAATGGAGAAAGATCCCCTGCTTTGTCCTAATGGAGCCACACAGCATGGAAAAAGTCCACTTGGACACATTGTAGCTAATTAAAGAGTTTTCCTGAAGTATCTAATAGCAGTGAAGAGCAGAGTTCGCCAATAGCTTGACTCCTTCAGTAGGATCACACAGAGGGTTTGGGGGGCTCTGTGGAGCTGATTAGTCTTTGGGAAAATAAAACGGTGCCAGATTAACCCCCATCTGCTGAGCTGCTAAACTTTTCTCAAGGGCAAAATAGTAAGTGTTGGTGTACGTTTTTAACACCTTGTCACAGTTCCACTCCTGTTGAACGGCCCTCAGTGGTGAAAAATGAAAAACAAATGTTCCTCTGACAGTTGCTTCATGCCCAAGGAGGGAGGGTATTTATATCGAAAAGGTGCTAACATAAACGAGCTTTATGGACTGGCCCACACTTTGAGGGTGATGAGGGGCAAGAGCAGATTTGGTTCCTTGAGCACTTTAATGTGTTAATTATCTGATTTCTCTCAGCAATGTGAATGACTTTAGAGACAGTGTGAATTGGTCTTTGTTTGCCTTGAGGAGAGTGAGTGTGCAGCTCATCAGTCTGCTGGACCTGTGATGGAAAGGTCATTGTTCAATTAGACAAAGAGACAAATCATGAGTAGCTTGCTCAGTGTTACATTTTTCCTATTGGTGATGTTCTTAAAAGGATGCCAGCACTCTTGGTGTACTTATTCAAGATTACATTTGAATGTGCTGGAATTGTACATTATTTTAAATTCAATTAGACTGAATTATATATGTAAATCAGCTTGTTTAGTGACATTTTTGTCATAATGCAGCTATATAGCATGGCATTATTTGTAGGAAAGCCCCTAAAAGCATGAGGACAAGACTCACAAAGGAAACAGTGGCCAAAAGGGGGACTCCTCTTTTACTGGCTCACATCAGATTGCAACATTAAAGGAACAATGAAGAACTTTGAGAATTATGATTAAAACATTAAAGCACAAGCACTCACCTCAACCACTGGAAACAAAAGACTCTAAAGATGTTAGAGGTCTGAAAATAGACTGGTGAACTTTTTGGATGTGGCACTGTATACTGAGCGATGCTACGAGACAATGGGAGAGCCTCCAAAACCCCTTTTGCAGAGGATGTTTCTCTGAGGATCTTGAGGTTTTTTTTGTGAAGGAACCCATAACTGAAATATGTTAGAGTGATGCCGTTAGAGGTTCCAGATTGATCTGAGAAGTCTTAATGGTCCCTCCATTGTCCCCTTTATGAAGGTTTCTTGAAGTTTTTTCAGTTCTTTGAGTACGCCATTGAATAGTCATGGTACCTTTAGTTTTTGCAGTAATAATATGTCCACCTTTTTCAATGATCTGTACACCTGAGATGATTTAAAACATGGGCAAAAATAAGACACTTTCCTTAGAATGACTAGTCTTTGATAACAATCTGTTTTTACGTTAATATAAAGGATGGGTGGATTTGTTTTATATGCTCATTTTACCATATTGGCCACTTCATGCTGGTTGGTGGTTGTGTTGGTGTTTGGCTACAGGTTTGGCAGAAGGACATGTTAAGGCTCTTGGTCCCCGTAATGTATTAATAATCAGATGCTGCCGTCACTTGTCTTACTGTCAGTGTTTGCTTGTTTTCAAAATTTACGGGTCAGTGGAATGGCATTTGGTGCTTGTCCCCAGTGCAAGTCGTGTCCTTACTAACTAGCCAGTTGTGACCACTGTGTGAAGCCGTGCTTATGGCAAGCCAATTTCATAATGTTGACCATGTAAGTGACAAGGATGATGGGGGGAAATGCTTATGCAAAGCTGAATATGAATAATACATGAACTCATATCAGCTCAGAGATCGCATGAACATCGTACATATTGAAATAAGGCAGCATATTGTCCTTGTCTTTTTGATGAGGTGGAAAGGTTGACCCATTCCATTAATATTGAATAAAATGGATGGATGAGCAACAGTTACAGAGCTGCTGCTGGAGGCTACGCTGTATACATGGTGCTCACAAACTTCATTTTAAATATAACCTTTAATGCAATTTTGAATGTTTGAAGGTTATTTGTAAGGAAAAAAATATGGTTAAGTACACTGAGAATATATTTGTTTGAGGCATGTGTGTTTCACTCTTCTATTCAAAGGCAATGATGGATTTCAAATGTTCAGTTAAGCCCTGGCTTGTTCCGTCCTTTCATCAGCGTTTAGGTACGTGTGAGTGTGAGTGCAGTGAAACGTTTATTCACCTCAAACCTGTCGACCACATGTTTGCTGTAAACAAGGCTACCAGAGGAGGGGATTTTCTTAAGCAGGTCTGAAGCTGCTCATTAATTCAGTTAAATGAAGTGCGAAAGTAGGAGTAAGGGTCAACCAACCAAACTCAGGGGAAAAAGAAAAAAAAAGAAAGAAAAAAAGAAAGAATGCCCTGCTTAAAAGTATTTCCAGTGGTTCTGTGAACATGTCTATCACTGCCGCCTCAGTGACTATACAGTTCTGTACACTTTAGACTTTCATCTAACTCTGATCTACAAGGCTCTGCAGTTCTGCTAAAATCACTGAAATGATTTGAGTCATGTAAGAGTCATGTAAATGATATATATGATATCTAATGAACAAAAAAGTACTGGAAATGCATAGACTGTGAACTGATGTCCAGACTCTTCACTCTTTTGTCTACTATCATCTATCTATCTATCTATCTATCTATCTATCTATCTATCTATCTATCTATCTATCTATCTATCTATCTATCTATCTATCTATCTATCTATCTTCCTCTCTCTCTAATTTATATATATATATATATATATAGTTTTGTTTTACTGTTGATGCTGTAAATGTATAACTTTTGTAACTCATAAAAATCTAATCCAGAATCTCAAATTATTAGAATATTTCATTTGAAGTCAGTTAGTATTCAAAAACCATCAACATTAAAACAAAAAAAGTATGTCACTTTACATATAAAAATATAAAATATATGACAAGAAAATATACTATATGTAAGGACAGCTCAACTTTTTGAGTTAAATTCTAAACACAAGTGAACTCTTTCACAATATTTTAACAGTTTTGGAGATTAGCACTAATATATGATTTCAACCCACTGGAAAAACATATATATAAGGTGCCAAAACACCTTTTAACAGGCCACAGTTTTTTTTTAAAAAATGATAAATTCTTATGTTCATTTTGAAATAAAACAGGTACTTAAACTAGTGGTGCCCAAACATTTGCATAAGACTATAGATGTATATATATATATATATATAAAGAGAGAGAGAGAGAGAGAGAGAGAGAGAGAGAGAGATGCTATGCTGTATTCTGTTTTTCACTGGTTATGTTATTTATTATTACATGCACAATTGGTCTAAGAACATGGGCTTCTCTTCTTTTAATGCTGAACAGTTGCTTAACCCAACCAGTGACCCTGCCACATACAATCTCCCCCACCTTCCACAATCACCCACGCGCTGCCCCTCCGAGGAGATACATCATGTTCTAGAAAAAAAAGTGCCACCAAAAGGAAAAGGGGAAGCCTGTGATTCCTGAGCCTGCTGCTTACTCATCTGTTAAAGACAGAGAGAGCAGAGCAGAACAAAGTTTACAGAGGGCGACAGAGAGGTACTGAGTGAGAGACGGAGAGAGGGAGTCAGAGAGAGAGAGAGAGAGAAAAGGAGTGAGAGACAGAGAGGGATAGATAGAAAGGGTGACAGAGAGAGAAGGGGGAGAGGGAGAGAGTTAGAAAGAGAGGGAGAGGGCTTGTGACGGTGTCCTGCTGCTCTGTCAGTGCAGCACATGCTGCAGGCCCCGCGCTTCCAGGTCATTGCGCAGGCGCAGCGGGGGGCCATCTCTTCTTCACAGCTGGATCCGTAACAAGGTATCACAGGAAATGAGTCGGTAAAACATCAGTGCGCTGAAGAGCGTGAAAAATCGTCATGATATCATTTGTAAATGCGAGGCTCGGGTGAAGGCGGTGTGGTAATGAAGGGCCAGAGACCCGCAGTCCCGCTAATGTGAGCAGGCAACTATTAAAGATGGGAACCTCACTCTGCTGCGGGTTGGAGGAGCTGAGCTCTTGATGTTCGCTGCTCCTGACACCCAATGCTGTGTTCAATTTGCTCTCTGCTCTTCAGGGCCCTTTACTGTCTCACATCTGCTAAGACTGGCCTGAACGCTGGCTGCCCATGTGAGGAGCCACGGGAACTGGGGAGGTCCTGTTTTGAGGAAGATATACTGTAACCATAAAAAATTGGAAGTGGTTGGAGAAGTGATAGCTTGTAATTGAGCAACATTTGTATTCTGAAATCACAATTTTCTGTTCTGTGTGAAGGTTCTTCAGTGGTTCTAGAAAAAAGTCCTCATATAAAGGTTCTTGTCATTCATATATTGTCTTTACTTAAGTTGATCTTCAAAGAACTTTCCAGGGCTAAATCATTAGGGAGGCAAATGTGCACTCTAAAAACATTTTACATTTAAGATTTTAAGTCAAATTACTGCACTGTTTTTCTTTAGTTCATTTAACTTGAGGAAGGAAGAACAAGGTCACCTATATTGCTATTCACATACTGTAGGAATTTGACCTCCACCTATATGTCATCTATGCAATGAATACATACATACTGGGGGCTTACATTTAGGCCACAGCTGCCCCCAACAGGTTCATCCAACTCAAACTTCTTAGTTTTGTCAAAATTGCAAACTAACTTAATTAGCAAAATAAAATACATTGTTTAGATCTAATTTACACACACCCCCGGGTCTCAGTGGGACCCTTGCAGTCTTCTTATGGGCAGCCGTGGCTTGGTGGTTAGGGATCTGGTCTTGTGACCGGAAGGTTGCCGATTTGATACCCAGACAGGTAATGAATGAAGTGCCCTTGAGCAAGGCACCTAATCCTCAACTGCTCCCCAGGTGCCAGGAATAGAACTGCCCACCACTTTGTGCACATGCTCACAGCCTAGTGTGTTCACTAGTGTGTGTTTCACTGTACAGTTAAATGTGGAGATCAAATTCTGTTGTGTGCAAATCACATTGACAAAAAAGTTGAATCTAAACTAAACCTAGAACTCTTTTCATCACATAATGACATCACTTCATCCTCTGGGGCTCCCAGGTTTGGGGTTTGAACAGACCACTATGTCACTCATAGGCTTCTAAACAAGCCTACATTATTACAGCATTTGTATGTGCTGCATTTGTATTTTTGTGACAGTGAGTGGTGTAACAGTTCACATGTTCATATCCTGATCAAGAGATTGTGAGTTCAACATGCAGTGATGCTGGGGTAAACACATGGAAGCACAGGGATGGCTGCTTTAGATACAAAACAAAGTGGAGTGCCTAAAACTTCTTTGCCCATGAAGAAAATTGCAGAATCACACAGTCTTGAGTGCCTTATTGCTTTTATAAAATGTTTTTAAACAGAAAATACCAATGTTAATTTCAGAAATGGATTTAATACAATAAACTATTCTTCTGCCACATAATGTAGTCTGTTAACAGGCAATGAGAGTGAATATGAGTGTGAAATTTAGACTATAATAATGTGGCATAACTACTCCATATAAGCTAAATAAGTTACTACCTATTTACATTAAGTACAGCTGCAGAAATTTTTGTTCTCTTTCTTAAGGAACTCTTCCTCTGAAGAACAAGGTGCAGGAAGTATAAGGCTAGTCTGGGACAGTTTATAGCCTTTAGCTCAGGAAACTGAAATAGTCAGTTTGCTAGCATTAGCTTAACTGAACAGTCTATATTGTCTATACTGTGTCTATACTGTGTTTCTCCTGTGATATCAAAGCCTGAATTTTGATTAAAACTGTGCCAAAATGTGGCACATTAATATAGAACTCTGATGTTGTGAGGATTTCTAAGGTGTGCATATATATTGTATTTTGCAACTTTTTTGAATGCTGCTCAGCCAATCAAATTTTAGGACCAGGAAATGTATTTTTATAACTTTAATCAATGCTAAACTAAACATATTTTAGAAGATATAACAGAAGGTTTGACTATGCTAAGACGTTTGAGTTCCTTGAAGTCAAATTTGAATAATGTTGAATTCTAGTAGAAATAATTCAAAAAGATTTCATTAAAATTTTTACGTTGTGCTGGTTTTTTATTTTTTACAATATGGTTACATGTGAGTTCACTTTAAAAAACTATTTTCAGATCTTTATTTTTAAGATTGCTGTGACTGTTTGAGGAACCATGTGATGTTGCTGATTACTGGGGATTCAGTGAACTGCTGAGTGTCTTTCATAGCTAATGGAACTCCTCTCAGGGGAAAAATATCACTTGCTGTCATTATCTACCCAGATGTCTGTTAATATGTTGTAAATATTAATACTGAAGAGAATAAATATTTATTGTTAACCCTTCAGAGGTACTTTTTGTTTCAGTGCTTACGTTGTACTGAAAAACTGAGGACATTTTATATCTAACCATTGATTACACAAGTAATTGTTAATATAGCTCTAAACTCTAAACCTGACTGTCAGAAAACACTGACACTTGTGTGAGATTGACATGAAATATATCCTTTAAAAACTGCTTTCAAAGAAACAAAATGTATCAGAGATTTCAAGCAAAAGCAATTATTTTTTTCCCTGACATGCCCTTGTTTCATGTCATGCGATTATACCTCTGGAGTTCCCTCCTTTCTCTCTCTATCTCTCTCTCTCTTTTGGGAGACATTGGAGTTGAATATCAGAGCCATGTAAATCTAATCAATTATGCAGTTTTACAGATAAAATATTGGTAAATCAAAACACATTTTCAAAAAGTCACAGTATAATGAGAAATTTAAATTGGAAACAGAAACCATTTGTTTATTAGAAATGCCAGAGTGAGGTGGTGACTTGCCATCCATAAATTTTGTCATCCTTTTATATTCCTTTAATCTCCAGGCCCCACTCCTGGCACTATTTCAAGATTTTTAATGAACCCAGACATCAGACACATCAAACCCTGGTGATGCATTGTCCATTTGTATCAGGCAGGACAAAGAACACTGAGCGAGACAAGATATGAATTCTCATGTCAAAATGTAACATTAGCTTTTCAAAAGCCTCATTAGATGTTCTCTGTGTTTTAGGCTGGCTGTGGGTATATACTTTACTTTGGTTAAAGAACTGGGTGAAATTGCATGGATCTGTACACCGACTATGTGCAGTACTGGTGACTTTCATCAGACAGCATGCATCGCTCTTTGGCTCCACCAAACTTTGGCTTCTTTTGGAGGCTCAGTGGTTCCTAGGGGAGACCAGAATAGAAGTTGAGCATCTTGCTGTGATCCAAAGAAAGTGTGCCAAATGCTATCAAAACTGGATTAGCAGACAACAATTGTGTTTAGTGAAGGCAGGAAGAGTTTCCAAGTAACCCATGAGTGGAATTTCCAAATTTTCCAAATTGCACATGACTTAGATTTTGTTTATGCATCAAATGTTGACTAAAAATACTATGTTAGTCTCCAAATATATGATTGCGTATATCTACACTTACCACCACATCATCATGACCATCATTATTGTCATTTGTGCCTTGTATAACTAAATGTGGCCAGAAAGGTGAAAGGAAAGAAATAAATGTCTTGATATTGAGAGAAGGGCATATCATTTGTGACAGCCATGCATTTACACATTGTAAAATAAGGTTGTTATTGTAGAAAAGCCACTACGATCGTGTTAGCAGTAGTGGTGCACAGCAGGCCTCGCTTGAACCTACTGCTCTCACAGCTGCCCACACTCTTTCATGCATTTATTTGCAGCGAATTGGCCGTAATATAAGCAGGACCGATTTGACTGGATAGCTGTTCACCAAGACTGAGTTTCATATAATGGTTACAAATGATCAAATTGTGAATTATTATAATGTATTACTACTGCTGCTACTACTAAAACAACAACAACAACTACTAGTACTACTACTACTATTACTACTACTACTACTACTACTACTACTAATAATAATAATAATAATAATAATAATAATAATAATAATAATAATAATAAATGGTTAATTAGTTTATTAGAATCTTATAAATAATGATGTCTGATTCTACTGTACCTAAGCTATAAAATCTAATGTTTGAGAAATAAACGTAATCACAAATACACTTTAACATTTGTTACAATTGTACAAAAAGGAAAGCTGGTTTCTTTAAAGATAGCAGTCTTTTGCCATATTGATGGGCTATTTTTCTGCCTGCCACTCATGTGGGACTTGCAGAGTGTCCCCCAATCTCCACGCAATGCCTGGTGCACACAGTTAATACATAACTGGGGAACCGGTTTTTGAATCCTGACATTTGGAGAGAATCCCCTGCTGACTTAATCATGGCAAATATTGCGTGTCATTTGTTAGCCACACATGGACCTGGCTGATGGTAGTAGTAGTAATTCGCCTCTGCTGTGCGAGGGCTCCTGGAGCGCTCTGTCGTGATGGTGTCACTGCGCTCAGTGCGCTTATTTTCTTGTCGTGCCTGCCCATAGAAATGACAATGGGGATCATCATGCAATAGATATTTATGGAAATATACTGGTGATGACTGCGTGTGTTTTTAAGAAAGAGATAGAGAGGGAGAGTGACACATTGCAGTAAAAGCACTAGTTTACAATAAAAATATGCTTAAACATGTAAAAGAAAGAAACATACGCCTTGTTTATATTATTAAAATCAAATGTAACGTGGTTTAGGGCTTTAAATCACCAATAAGGAGCGCTCGCTGTACCTCAGCCAATCAGAAGTCTCCAAATGTGTACAGAAGCGATGCCGCCAGCCAATAGGAGCGCGCTTTGAGATGAAGGTGGAAACATGGCGTTACACATAACCCGAGCTTGCAGGAAGAAGTCTGCTCAGTAAGTGTTTAACTCCTGCCTAAACGTTTTCGCCCTTTTTAGACGTTTTGTCCATGACACTGCTTTGTATTTAGACGCGACTGTGCCCTTATTTTTATGTTTTCAAAGCACGTTAAAGACTGTATTAAAGATAAAATATAAACACTTAGCCTGGGTGCTAGCCGCAGTCAGTTTAACGGCTCCTGGCTTTGACACTGAGGTAAAGGTTTGTGTTGGGTTTGCTGCGTTTTGCGAGTGTTACCATCATTACCTATTGTGAAAATACGACTATAAGAAGGATATACACAGCTAGTGTGAGAGGTAGTTCACACTGCTCCACTCTATCAGTACAGGCTGTAGTATATTCTGAGTGAAGTATAGAAGCAGACACATCTCTGTTCTCTTAACTGTCAGCTCTGTGAAGCCTCGTTTCCACACGTGCCCCATTCACAAGAATTGTAAACAAACATGCATAGCATGTGTTTTACATTTTTTTTTTACACAATGCATTTTTTTCATGTTCAAAATGTACAGTAAGCCTTTTATTATTCTTGGCAAATACATAAATTGTGCCTCACTATATGCTCCAGAATAGCAGAGGATTCATTTCTGTCACTTTTCACAAATATAGGCAGTCTGACTTTATATCCTGTGAGATGAGGTTATTTTCTCTAGTGTTTTATTCATAGCTGCCTATTTGTGAATTTGCACAATGCAGTTTGTTTATTTGCCTTTTCTGCTAGTTCAGTGAATTTAAAATTTGGTTAGCTCAGTGCAGGAAATATGCTAGACTCCAGGCTATACTACTCCCACAGGTCAGGATAAGGCTAGGCACAGTAACCAAGCTACACCCTGCCAGTTTCTTATTCTACTCTGAAAGACTGACAATTAGTAGGTTGTGATGATTTGTTGTCACGTTCATTGATGGTTCTTTTACAATCAGTTTCTCTCCACTTAGGCTGTGTTCATTTAAACAGATAAAACTTTTTATCTAATTGGGCTGGTCATGATGTATTAGAAATTGAATATGCTTATTAAAACCTTTTTATATCTTGAATCTTAATATCTTATTAAACTCAATAGCATGTGCTGGGAGATACTTATAGTGCATTGTTAAATTTGAATGTAAAGATTGTCCTAAAAGGCTGATGAGCAGTATGTGAAGATTTATTCTTGACAGATAATGATGTATTGGGTAATCTCGGACAGTACATACATCTGCCTTATTGTTGTAATTTGTAGACATTGTGGGATGTTCTTTGCCTTTGTGCTATTTTCAGATTGAAGTAGTGTTGTGTACATTATATGCCTGTCTGTCTAAATATATATTGTTGCATTTCAGTTAATGACTCTGCGTTTTTTCAGCATTGATGACATTCTAAGCTATTTTTTTCTACACTGTACAGTGAACTGATATGGATCATGGCTAATATACTTCACTTTTGCTTTGATTTGAGACAGATTGTGCTGTGAATTTTTTTTGTGTGTTCTAAGTGTAAGGAGAATGATTTCAGATTGAATTTCCACCACCCTTACTTAAACTTTTTGCAGTACTTTCACTAACGGAAGAATTTAGAAATGTCTGGATTCACTGCACTAAAGAATACAAAATGACTCCGAATTTTCCTTTGACCACTTTAAGTTATAAAACAGATGGATTTAACATCAGCCTTAAACACAGAATGTAAATGTCTTTTTGTTTTAGCATACAAACACGTCAAAAAATCCCACCTCAATTAGCCGGTACTGTATACTGTTAGGATTGCAGGCTACATCTGCACCTGATTCATCTTGAGAGACTTTAATGAGGAACTTCAAACAGTTTAAATGTCAATTACAAAGAAGGCTTGGTTTTAAGGTCCTAGTAAGCTGTCCATATTGGTCATTGGAACATGGTGCCAGGTGGCTTTAATTCAAGGCAGCTGAATTTCCAGAGGCGCTGTGTTGATGGCACAGCTCATCTACAGTGTGAAGTGACTGTCACGCCAGGCCTCGTCATATTCTCAGCTCGTGTGTGAGCACGAGGTGTGTACAGTGACAGTTTTAGTGACCAAGGTTCTCTAAGGCGCTGCCATGAGGATGTGTTTAGCTCTTATTAATTACAGCCACCAGTTCTTCATTGGCATATTTGGAAGATGAAACCATTTGTTCAGCATTTTTGCAGAAACACACGAACTAATTAATATCATGTTATTTTTTCAATGTATATTTATTTTTTAATTCATTTTTGATGTCATTTAAATTTTTTTTCATTTTTTTTGTAAATAGTGCTTAGCTATTTTTGTCAGTTTACCAAGTGCCTAACAATAATGAGGGTAACTCTTATTTTCTTTGAATAATATGCAATTAAATTGTTGAGGAAGTGAGCTTGAGTAACATGGTTAACTGCTTTTGCTGCACTTGGTTCCAGACGCTGTAAGTATTGCAATTTATGGAAAACCAGCAGCAACTAGTTCAGGCAGCAGACTGTGGTATGTCACAAACACCCACTTGTCAAAGATACAGCCGCATCCTAGAGGAAACATTGACTGCTGCTATGAAGTTGACAAGTGATGAAAGTGGCCTAGAGCTTTTCAATTACACTGCCAAGGCCTGGACCCTATAAGTTAATGGGCAGCTTCTCCTTTTGAGGCCTGCCAAGGCTTTATAGCACAGGTTATAAAACCCTGAAGTGTAATGTGCTACTATAACTTTTTTCAATTAAGAGCAACTGTGCACAGGCCTGTAGATACCTGGCGGTGATGGGAACCAATTTTGGAGAGGCATTTACCTTAAATTGAAGGTGAGTTTCCTAACAGTATCAGTTTACAGACGAAGGAGGTAAATGATGTTTAATAAATTCTTATACACCCTTGTTTTGGAGTTAAATCAGGATATATTGTGATTTGTTTCATGTTGTCTGTAGATCCATTTTGCATTAAATCTGGAACTTTGTATGTTTTATGGTGCAATCTCAAGCACCATAGGCCAGTGATCAAGTATTATGAATGAGTAATACAACTAGACATTGTCTCTGAATAGAAGAAAATATAGGTTATAGATGGTGGTTAACACTGTGGATCCCCACATGACAGACTGGGGTTTAATCCCTGGTTTGGGCACCCGCACAAAACTATACCACTATAAGTCCTTGTGCAAGACTCCTGATGGTACATTTCTACAAATGTACATACAAGTTGTAAGTCTGCCAAATGCACAAATGTAAATGTGCAGTTCTAATTCTATGGAACCACTGTCTTAAAACAAGGTTAAGCAGGATATTTAAGTATTCAGAACTGACTTCTCTACTTATCTAGAGCCTTAAAGGGAAAACATTACCTTTGGAATCTGATAGAAAAACAAGTGAGTGTTGAACAAATAGGGTTGTGTTGACAAATCGTTTCCATATTGATTGGTGCTGGTGACCAGAGCAGAGGTGTGTGGCCTTAATCCATTTAAGGAGTAAAGCCCCTTCAGCCAACTATATCCAAGTTCTACAGTCGGGGTTGGCCACTGCTTCAATACACCAGGTGTGAACGAAGCAAGCACATGTCTGATGAGACTTTAGTACTCAATAAGTGAGCTATTCTCCAAGCCAGTTACAGTTTTTCCCATTGTAAAGTGTCTGAAGTTGTAATCAAGCAAGAGACTCGTATATTTTTCTTCACCAGGCACATACTTTAGAAAACATGACCGAATGAAAGAGCAACACAGACCTTTCCAAAAAAGACTTTCTTTTTGGCTCGCTCCTGTTAGACCAGTGCATCAATAAATCGGTCTATTACCTGGTGTTGACCCTCCTAAGTCGGCCTTTGAAATATGTTACAGAGCATTAACTTAACACATGTTGGTGGGGGAAAACAAAGAGCGGGTAACAGCATTGAGGACCAGCTGAGTAAACTGAATATGGAGAGATGGCAGTCCTGAGCGCTCTCGTCCTGGAGGTAACTGAGAAGATCCATACGGCCAACAGATGGAGATCTGTGCTCCGGGTCCCCACAGACAAAAACACTGACCCAAACAAGTGCCTCTGCTCTTGCAGTAAACGCTTTGATCCACAGAGGATCTTGGCCAGAGAGCAGCACCTCAGATAGGCCACGGAATCGCATCTGTATAAACACGGCCTTTTAGGAATGTGTGAACAATGCAACAATGGAGTCTTATTCTAGAGCCAGACCAGGACCTGTGTGATTGATTCCAGGTTAAATAAAAATCACGTTTATTTGGAAAAAAATTTAAAATTAATTTTTTCACTCTATGATGTTTATAGTCTTAAAAAATTAGTGGGTACTCAAATGCAAGATTTATCTCATGTACTGTGTACTACATGCATATAAATATATAAATAATGTCAAACGTAAACACTGTGTATATTGCCAATGCTCATTATCTATCTATCTATCTATCTATCTATCTATCTATCTATCTATCTATCTATCTATCTATCTATCTATCTATCTATCTATCTATCTATCTATCTAATCTATCTAATCTATCTATCTAATCTATATGTATATTATTATATATGCTGTCCCATTCAGCAGTATTGTCAGTGTATACAGTATTTCATTTGACAGGATATTTACAGCATAGTCCTCTGACATGATAATTGGTTTAGCATTTGTTAGCCTGACCAGTTATCTTGATTTACAATCTTACAATCTTAAGACTGCATAATAGACTAATTCTGAGAAAAGGCCCATTGAGAAAGTGCAGCGTTTGTTTCTGCAAAGGCCTAATTTAACTGTTGTTTGGTTTGTAAGATTGCTGTAAGACAATGTACAGGCATGCAGATACAGAGAAGGTATCTATATTGAACTTCACTGCATTTTATATATCAGCATGCCTTAGTTCTGAGACCAGTGGTGTAGTAGTAATTCTCTCTGCATCCTCATGAGGTCAGTGTTCACAATGTTCTGCTCAACTTTGGCATGTATTGGCAAATGAGAAGTTTGAAATTTTGAGCAAAAACCATGCCACATTTCTTACTGATTAGATTTTTTTGTTAAGCATGTTTCAGTTACTGTTAAATTGTATATGACTAGTAAATGTTGAATGAATTATGGCTAATTAGCAACAGTTTATGATTTATGTCCTCAAATGGCTGAAGCAGTTTTATAAAGGTTGCATATTTTGCAGCTTTTGAATGACTAAATTGCTTAGTGACAGAAATAGATTGTTTAAATGGTCGTTAAAATGGTCTAAATAATGGAGTCATAAACAGTCATTAAAGTGTGATTGTTTTAGATTTAGTTTTCAATTAAAAAAGCATAAATCAACCATGTCAACATTTGATCGTTTACAGGCATGCTGTGTAATCACAACCACACCATTAGATATTTCAGTATATTTGACTTGCATGCATTTCTGGAAAACTGCCTCTGTTGCAGTTTTATAGCCTTTAGTGATTTGCCTGAGTATATCAGTGAAGGCTATAAACCATATGTGGTAACTGTGATAAGCATGTTCTAAATAAGAGACTACAACAAATAGAACTTACAGAGAAATGAGTTACTTGCATTGGAACATGCGATGAAATGATGTCCCTCCTTTGTTTAATGACTGGATTAAAAAAAAAGAAAGAAAAATGAAATATTTACAGAACGCAAGCAATAAGAGGAGTAATAATAGTCAGAGCAGATTTCCCATGGTGCCGCACATGTAAATGGAGAGTCTGGAGCCCTGAGGTTGGGTCCCACTCTCTGACATCCCGGTGAGGGTCCACAGTCCCGCCAATGTTTCATCGCTTCTCATTATCTTTGGGAATGAGTCTGTCCTGGTACAGGCTCAGTGGCGGGGGGTATGAGTGCGGCAGTTGAGCGTGGACGATAGGTGGAGCTGCCTATCATGAGTTACACCTTCTTAATCTGTCTCCATTTGGCTAGGATACCAAACTGGTGTCTGTGCTTATTTACGACCAGGCACGCGATACACTCTAGTGGTGCTGCAAAAGGCTTTGGACTTTTAAAACACCAGTTGTAGCTTCTATAAATGCTTTGTTGTAATGTTCATACCAGTTAACACGAAGCTTAACACCCACTCATCTGGATGAACATTGGATGAAGCTCGAGCTCTGTGCTCTGGCTCATAGAGTAACAAGAATATTTTGCATGTATTAAGTGATTTAATGTTAATTTTATTGAAGCTATTACATGCTGGGTTTATATTAATGGGCTTTTCTTATCATAATTGCTGTTTAATGCTCAATGTCTTTTCTCTTGTTTGTTAGGCTTCTTTTCCTTTAGGAAAGTTGAACAGTACATCAGTTGAACTTAAAGTTATTCTTGAAAAATAAGATTTTTATTGGCCGTAAAAAAAATTTGCAATGTTTTTTCTGTTTGTCTAAAAATACATTTCTCATGTAAGTGGTTCTTTTTAAAATGATGAGGGGATTGAAAACTATGCTATAAATAATTACACTTTTTAAATCACCAACAATTAACCTGTTAGTTGTTAAACAATGAGTTTATTTAATTTTGAGCAAAAAAAAATTTCAGTGAAAGTTAAAATAAATAAATATTTTTCTGTGAAATATTTTCCTGTTAAAAATCAGTTCTCTTATCCCCAGTGTACATGACATTAAAAGATTTTAGCAACATTTACATCAAAGTTCTGATAAAAAAAAAATACACACCATATAGAAGCGAACTTCGAACACCAAACATGTCTTATTTAATTAACAATGGATAAAGGGAATTTTTCAATGAACCATTGCTATCTTAATGTGTCTTTTTTTCCCCACAGTGCAGGTGGTGCTAGTGGGGTTGCTGCTGCTGCTGCTGGTGGTGGTGGTAGTGGTGTTGAGGGGCACTTGTGACTAATGTAGTGTTTTGTTTTTTGGGTTTTTTTGGCCTACCTGTTCTATTTACATATTCACGTCTCACATTTATGTGTGATCATTTTAATACAATTTAGTAATACTTATGTCAGAATTCTGCTTTCTTTAAAAAGCTCATTGTGATCACATTGTGATATTGCAATAAAAACATTCCTGTAAAGAATGGACATTCCATTTCATTTCAAAATTGAATGCAAATATATTGTTTGACCACCAAATACCAAACACCAACAATCCAGTCCAGCACTTTCACATCTTACCTTACAGTCCTCCCATTTTGGAGCTCTAGGTTCATCAGGTTGTGTAACAACATAGGTACCGCATTCAGATTGTGCCCAAAATTTAGTATTGAATTGGCAACCCATTAATGTTAATTGAATTGAGGTGTGCTAACTATATTGACACACCTCAAGACTTGGCCATAGTGAATGTGACACAAAACTATCAGCGTTTAACAGCATAACCTTTTCAGAACTCAAGGTCATCAAGGATCATTTGCCCTTGGATGTTCTCGGTTGCTTTTAAAGCTCACTGGGATCAGTTGTCTGAGCACAAACAAGGCCCAGTGCAGTCTCTGACTCCACCCCTTCTGAGTGCCACCTGGACGTCCTCTGTTCAGAATGGTTGCTCATGATGACCCCGCCCCACGTCGATGTCCTATCAGCGAGTGTGTATGTGTGTGTGGTGACTGGGTGCAGACGTTTGAGGTAGAAGCCAAGCAGGCGAGTGAGACTGTTTGCTTTGTCCCCTTAATGGGGTGTGTGATGGGCCCCTGGTCACATCACTGAGAGCAGCGCCCTGTTAGTGCTGTAGCTCATTAGAACCAGGCCATGGTCCTGCCACACACACGAATGCAACCGAGGCGAGGAGCCCTCCCCCCAACCAACACACACTTTCACAGAAATCTCTGTTCTCCAAGGACAGGTGTCGGTGTTCACATCACTCATTCTAATGATGCATATGTGTTTCTGTCTTAGTAAGCCCGCAAGTTGGTTACAGTGAACGGTTTAGGGGTTTTTCCCCCTTCGCATAATGTTTGTTTGGTTAGTTTTTGTTTGTTTATTGTTTCCAGATGGCAGCCCACGACTTCGCTTTCGTGGCTTTCAAGTTCCCAGCGAGCGTTTTATAGCTTTGGCTCGAGTGCTTATCCTGTTTCCTAGCCCCAGCTTTATGACGGGCACTTTTTTTCCTTCCAAACTGGGAACAACTGTCAAAAGCTGTCTGCGCTTTTCCAGAGTGAAAAGGAGCAGCTAATCTTTGTTTTGACGCCACAAGGTTTACCCTAGGTTTAAGGGTCACTTGTGAGGCGAGCGTCCCTCAGGCTACCATTCTCTTCAATTTATTTCTGTATTGAGAGCAAGCCAAATGCCTTTGTTCGTGGAGGTGCAATGAAATGTGGCGCTTTTGTTATGAGGAAGGACTGATGAGGCTGGAAACCTTTTCCCATGGCAGGGTCTGTACACCATTAAGGACACGTCACTTATTTACAGGAAAAGAGCAGGTCAGCGCTGGCTGTAAATGTGGGGGTGGACAGCCTTACTCATCGGATGCGGTTAAGGGCAGGACTCTAATCAAAGCTCATGGGTCTGTTAAAGCCTCCTCTACTTTAAAAGGGTCTTTTCTCCAGTGCCACTCGATGGCTGATTGCTCTTTCCAATTCTCACATTCCAGTTTCCTTAATCTCATTCCTGCTAGTGACTTAACCTAGAGCTGCGAAGACTGAACTGGGGGGTCCATTGGATGAAGCCAAAACGAGCAGCTTTGTTTTGGTGTAGCACTGGCATCACCAATCGGATTCAAAGTCCTCTTCCTCAGTGTCTTGCCCTTCAGGAAGGCTTCTGTGCTGTGAACATCTGATCAGGGTGATGAAGTGATAGTAAAAACACTGTGCTGACACTGTTGGACAGGGCTCATCTTGCGTCAGCTTTAATCACAGGATCATTAGTTTGTTGTTAAGGAGCTGAGAGTGCCCCGCTACAGTATAGTAGAGTGTAGGGTACTATGCTGTCTGGTTCAGCTCTGATCTTGAGCCGAGGTGTGCCTGTGACGTGGGCTGTTTGCATTTCCTTTGCACCACGTTGCTCAGTTAATCTCCTTGCTGACCGCTCTGTGACACGGGTCAGGAAAAGGACAGCGGCACTTGGCCATGCATTCCCTCAGCCATGTTTTCATCTCATGGTTTTCTGTAAACAGCTTTCAAGATGCAGATGATAAACCAGGAAAGTCAATGAAGCTGTGACAGTTGACAGTTAATGGACTTTCATTTTCAGTAGAATAATATACTTCTCTATTGCTTTGTTGGACCACTACCTGATTTTGGCAAATGTCCCTCTTTGGTCAGTTTCTTCTTGGCACTTGTCTCAATAAACACTTAAAAAGCAGCTTTTCTCCACTTGAGGTTGCCTTTATCCCTTTAATCAAATATGATTAAAGTTTTCAAGATGGAGCCAAAAATTCTGACAAAGCCAACATAAGATGTTTGTTTTTATATACCTTTAAAAGTTGCTTTAATGTTTGTATATGTTATGTTCAATAGATACTCCAAGTGAGAAATATTTCCATTGTTATCTGCTGTAGTTGTAATGTGTTGTAATGCTGATGCGAAGGAGTAATTTGGAGCTTCTTGCACAGATAGCTGGACCCTCAGTTCCTGTCATGACTCATTTAAGGTAACATCTGCTAAATGAAATTGATTTAAATAGAATTCAACAGATTCCCACTGACATATAAAACAGCATCATATTTATTGTCATGTCCAGCTGTGATATACTTATATATTAGACTAAACTGCATTTGACTGCAGAGATATTTATGTAAAGTTATAATGCCTATATAAATATTAGAAACATTTTCATGTTAATTTTGAATGTCCTGTTTTTTTAACACAGTAAAAAAAGTTTTTTTTTATAGCTTGTCCTATAATGCAGAGAACTTACTTTTTCTTTCTTTATAATTTGTTTTTATATACAAATATATTTGCATGTAATAATTGTTCAAATGATTTAATAACTGCACTTTAAGATCCCGCTGTTTACAGTTTTTGTAATGTCACAAAAATGAATGAATTCCATTTATCCACCTCTTCAACTGTTTAACCCTGCACTTATGGTTGCAGTTATAATGAGTTTTTCAGGATGAACAGCCTTTAAATTGAGACAGGACAACCAGACAGAATAGAGTTCACGTATCATCATGCTAGTTTTTTTAGAGAAGATGTTTAATGTAATGTAACTGTCACATCAGAAATAATTTAAACACTAATGGTGCAAGAAGTAGACAGAAAAATACATTTCTGAAGAATTTATGGTTGTTTTTCTTCAAATAAATAAAGTAACATTTCATTAAGTGTGGGAGGCTAACTGCATGGCTAAAAGTTTTCCAGATTTTTCCTGAAGTTCCAGATTTTTTTAACTGAAGTGGTGGATATCCCATATCATCTTGATCAGAATATAGGCCTAATAAAATGCATAAATCAACCTGCAGTGTGGTCATTATCTAGGCTATTCTATTTTTCGGCACATTCTTTGTGACGCAATGATCACGGAAATTGCCGAAAACACACGTGAAACACCCTCGACCTGCTGAATCCTTTGCGTCCTTAAGCAACAATGTCTGTGGCATGCTTTTAACCTTGGACATCGACCATGTGACCCGATACAGACACTGATTTTTGCTATGGCAAAATCACTTTTTTAATCACTTTTTTAAATGGAGATTTTTGAAGAGTGACTGGTGGCCGAAATTTGATATATGCAGCTTTATGAGGGAACTGGGTAGGCTTGTTCAGACAGATGATTTAAAGCATTATTACTTAAGACTTTGTACACACTTGCTTTATACTCCAACATTTAATATGTTGATACAGTGGAACCTTGTCTTATGAGTGTAATTCATTCTGTGACAGAGCTCGTAACTCAATTTGCTTGTATATCAAATTACATTTCCCCATTAAAACACCAATTTATTGCTACGTGTTTTTAAATAAGAAAAATGTACTTTATAAATAACAAATCATGTATAAAAATAATACATAATACATGAGAATATAAAGAAACAAACTGGTTTATTTAGTGTACCTACATTAAAGATTTTTCGCCACACCTTCCTTGCGTTCAGTTGGATGGCGTTTCAATAAAATCCTAAAAGAGGTTGTTTATTCCTCCATTTCAAAATGTTCAGAAAATGAGTTGGACACATTTCTTTACAAAGTGCTTCCCCACTGGGTGCTTTGTTCTCTGCAGTGTCAGCAATGATCTCAGCACTCACGCTCGCTAATGACTCCTAGTGGCAGGGGGCAGAAACTCTCTTGCTCATAACTCAGATCTCGGCTTACAACATAAAGCAAAAAATCTACAGAGCGATGGCTTGTATCTCGGAAAATTTGTGAGTTGAGTCACACGTAAGTCAAGATTCCACTGTATATGAAATGGTGCTTAAAGCACCTGAAATGTTCAGTAATTCAAAAAAAATACCCCCCCAAACCTCCCCCACCCAAAAAACAAACAAAAAAAAAAAAAACGGAAGTCAGGAAATGTGTGTTTTAGTCTTTAGTCCTCTATTCTTAATGATGCCGCACACGGTCAAGTCTCAAAATGAAATATGGATAACTCACAGGGCCAAAAAGCATTTTTATTAACGGCACTATTTTTTTTAAAATCGCATTAAATTGAGATTGCTTTAATGCATTATTATCAAGTTAACTTCGACAACCCTAGAAAAAAAACAGAACAAGGGTTTTGGGGGAAAAAGACCATGCGAGCAGAACTCTGGAAGATCCAAAAATTGGAAAATAATTCGCATAATAATTCACATAAAACTAATTAACAATGGTGTATGTGGTGTATAATACTGTACATAGAAATGATACACTTTGTTATATCTTACAGATTTGCTTTAATCATACTGAGAATTTTTACCATCATGTAGTCTATTTTATTTCACAAACAATAAATCTACACAATGTATAATAAATCTTCAATACTCAATAAAAGAGATTTTATTGAGTATTTAGTACAAAATGTTTTTCAAAGTAACAATAAAATGATGTAAATCAAGATTTTTTCCATTTGTGTACACACCCATATATTAATTAGAAGTCCATGGGCCCCAGTGGCTCAGCGGACTAAGGCATTGCCAGTATGATCTGAGGGTCGTGAGTTTGAATTCCGATCATGTCGCTTTTAGAGTGGCATTGACAGCCAGGGCTTCGAGAGAGCAGAATTGGCCATGCTCTCTCTTCGGGTGGGTAAGAAGGTGTACTTTCCCTAGCACTATAAAAAACAATGTCAACTGGCACAGACGTCTGCCAGGCAATCCATCAGAACTGGGGATCTGCACTTTTCTCCGAGCGTGCTAGCTGCCCAGCAGTGGTGTATCGCCAGCAGTTCAGATGATGTCATGTCACTGGTGTCGGAGGAGGCCTGTGCTCATCTACCCCCACCTCAGAGAGAGTCAGGGACATTGCAAGTGATAATGATATTGAGAGTTGATAAAAGGGGCAGATTCATTGGCCACAGAATTACATTGGGAAGAAAATTGGGGGTAAAATAAAAAAAAAAACAAGAACAAAAATAAGTTAGAAGCCCTAAACGATCATTCTTTTTATCATCAAAATTTCTATATCCAGCTATTTTTTCAGGATTTTTTTACATTTCCAACATTTATACATGTAACTGTGGATCAGCCCAAGTATGAACAAACAAGGGTACACTTAAATTAACCAAAAAAAAACCCTTATAAGCATTCCCAGCCTTTCACCAATGGTTCACATTTTTAACGTTCCCATTTTATAGTCAATATGCTTGTTGTAAGCTTTTTGATCAGCCACAAGCAAGATGATCTGCTGTGAACTTGATATACAAGTTTTGGACTGCATACCTCATAACTCATGTATCTGAAGATGGAGCTGCCTCTGATTAAAATGCTGTGAAGTGCTGAAGTTCATCCGTTTCAGACTCACTTTTTAGTGAAAGACAGCTTTTATATGAATGTGTTCATTTTTAATTGTGAATAGACAATAGACAATAATTGGGGTGAAGAGAGTTCGGGCAGAGGTTGGAATACGAAATGGACATTGATGAACTTTTAAAGGCACACTTCCATAAACAGGTTGTTTAATTCTGAAGGATAAAGAGAGAATTGATATTAGATATGGCGATGGCCATTATAAAAATGAATAAGTGGACCTGAGAATGAACAATAAAAATGTCAGATATGGCTCTTTTAACTTGAAAACACACTTCACATGTGGATAATATTCATTTGTCACCTCAGTAACAGTGGCATAAATATACAGCAGTAGAATGGGGTAAAATCACCTTGGCAAAGGACATAAACTGTATCAAACGTAATATAAATTGTACTGTAGTTACATTCTGTACATTAAGATTGCGACTGCTAGCCTGTAGGCCATAATGACATGTAAGGTAACCTGTTCTGACCCTCATTCACATAAGTCATTCATGAAAGTAATAATAATCTATATCTCACTTGTGTCTCACTTGACTACAGATTTTAAAATAGTTTCTTCTATACCTGACTTGAATAGACTGCCACAGATTATTATCTTAAAGGCCATTTGAGTATATTTCAGTGTTGCTTTTAACTCCTTGTAATCTGCATATTCATATTACTCTGTATCAGCCTTTGGACCACCTATAGACATAAAGGACTCTAGAAATGATTTTACCTTAGCCCTGGATTCAAATGCAGGGAAGGCATTGTTTCAACCGAGCTTAGCCTGACCATTGGGATTTTGAATATCACTAGTTCCAGTCTTTCCATGAAATCTGTGAGAGGATAAATGGCCTTGGGGCGGAGCTAAGTGATGTGTTGGATTGCTTGATGTTGCAAGGTTACTGATATTTGAAGATTTCATAGCAGGATTCTTACACAGTGCAGGAAGTCATTGTCATATTTGCGATGGGAGAAAACTGCAAAAAATGAAAGAATAGAAAATAATATTTTCACTTTTGCTTTCAGACTAGTATGATACATAGCCCGAAGCGATCTGCTTGTAGGCTGTGTAATTTGGACATTTAAACCAAGCAAAATGTATGTTCCTTTATTGAAAGTTTGTTTTATTTCAGGAACAACACAGAGGCACTGTGATGCTCATTTTAAAAGCATGTTTAATTGATGCACAAAATGCAAAGATCCATCTGGGGAAATGCTGTTTTATCCAAACAGCCCATTTCAAATAGTTTACTTCAAAACTAATTATCAGCTAATAGCCAATGTGCCAACAAACAAGTAGACTAATTAGGCCTATTCTCTGATTCTGCTTCCGTGAGAGCACAAGCGGAATTATTTTAACACCTTTGTAAATGTCCCCCAAAGAGCTTTTTTAAAATCAGAATCGGCCCCAGATGCTGAATGTTTTCACGAATGATGATCGCTCATACATATTTACGTTTTAGAGGTTTTTCAAAGTCTACTTTGTTGAACCATATTTGGGTGGCTTATGTTGTTTTGTTTATCCATTGCAAAGATTTTATGGCACTTTCTCTATATTGCAGAGTGCTGCTGAATCGTAAGCTTGCCTCATGAAATTGCCGGAGGCTGTTTTCCATACTTATGCTGTTTGAAAGGGCAAGCAAGGAATGGTTTGTTTTGCCAAAAAGGTCCCCTAAAAGGTTTAACCTTCCAGTGAAGTCCGGCAAACAGGTTTTTGGAACTGTCTATTTTTATTGCTGTCGTTTGTGTGGATTTGAATTCCGTCAGCATAAAGGCTGTAATTATGAAGATGTGCGAGAAACAAGGCAGGTCATTTGAAAGTGACAGCCCAGGAATGGGAGCAAACCTTTGGAAGTGCAGCCGTTTGAGGGCCTTTCTTTTTAATTCTGCTGCCGGCTCCGCAAACCCCAGTTTGTCCAGTTGACGAGGCTTTGATCCATCCGTTTGACAATGAAACCTCCGAAAGATTGCAAATTAATGCAACTGGACACATGCTATAAAATTGTATGAAGGAAAAAAAAACCTACATTTGATGTTTTTTTAGAAGGTACAAAACCCCTCATACATTTCAGACACTACTGTTTCTGGAAGCTCATTGGCACTGGATCATTGCTTTTAGTTGGATATTTGTTGTGGTTAAGATAACTCTCTTGTGGTTTTCTGCAGGGTTGTGGTCCATGATGTCCAGAATAGCCATCTGAGGCACATGTTTAGATGGAGCACCACTGGTAATCTGCTACAGTAGCCTGCCTGCAGACACATCGCCATGCCTTTTAGGCTTTTAGGCCTGGTTGCAACCATGCGCTACTTCCTGCCGGCTTTTGTTTACCCTTCTGGGCCCCAGCTGTTGAGATAGGTGATAGCCGAATGCCTGATCCAAACCCCCTCAAAACCTGCACTGTCTCTGCACTGTTGCACCCCAAACACTAAATAGGCGCATTAGACACAGCACATTAAGGGGCTGCTGGTGTGGAGGTGGGTGCATGTCCCAGAGGCCCTTGCTCTTCTCCCTCTTCACACCTCAGCACCCCCCCAAACACACACACACACACACACAGTCTGGAAAGATCATGGGGCATGACTCTGTGAAAAGCTTAGACTCAATGCTTTGTATTTCTCCTTTCATCAGCCCCCTCCAGCTCCATTCATACAGCAGTTTAACAGTCTCATGATTTAGATATTCCTCCGTCTTGAGGAAAGGCTTGCCATCATTGCTATTGTTAATATTTTTTCTTTTTCTTTTTTGTACCACTGTGTCTAGTGCCTCTGTTTCTGATGTGCCATTATGTTTCCATAGAGTTGTCCTGTTGTCATCTTTGCGTTCCTGTTGACTTTTTTTTCTCTTTTTCTCTCGCTCTCCCATATCCCACCCTCCTCATTTTTTGGAAGCACATGCCCAGCCACAGCCCCGGTGCTGCAAAAATACCCACAAGGCCAATCAGACCATATGTAGTGTTGCCGATTTTTTTTTTTTATTATGCAGCAGCTGAATCGCACCACAGCAGGGTATTTCTAAACATGAAAATGAATTCACAGCTAAATGCTCCTATATGCAGTACAGAGGCGGTGAGGGAGGGGGAGTGGAATCAAACGCTGAGTTTACACTAGATAGCAGACGAACCAGAGAAAAAGACCCCGGGCTGCCTGGGCCTCATTTTCAAAGTCAGCACCACAAATAGAGCCTCAGCATAATGCAGCTTTGCACAATCGTCACCAAATAAAAAAGAAAGGGACAAAAACGGGGGCAGTCTTTTGATCTCGCAGTATGTGAATAGACATAATAAAATGGACACTGTAGGAAAATTCTTACTTTTGGTGTGTGGTTACTTTAGGCAGTCATAATACTACTGTATGGAATATATGGATGAATAATTAGATTTTACTACATGGAATAGATGGATGTATAACTTAAAAATCACACAACACTACATAGTGTCTTTTTCTATTAGTTGTGTGATTTGTGATGAGAGGCTAATTGTAGTCATAGCTGAGGGAGCGCGGCCAATTGGATCAATAGCAGCGGCCTGGGATCAAAAATGAACTGACCTGTTCCCAAAATAATGAAAGCAGTGATGGTGTCTCTCCACTTGTAATGAACTTTACCACGAAAGTACTTGAGCATGACTTTGTCTCAGAGCAATGCAAATGGAATTGCCCCCTGATGGTTTGGAATGCACCCAGCTGGCCTTTAAAAGGTGATAATTGGAAAATACAGGATACAGCCATAGTCAGAGAAGGGACTTCTTGTTCCAGTGATTTAACCACTGCATGCTTGATCCAGGCTTTGCTGAGCTTGCCTTGAAAAGAGCTTGATTTTATATTTAGATTTCAGCTTTAAGTTTTCTAATCACTTATATAGTCTATTCAGAAGTCAGGCTGGTTAATAAGGTTAGCATTATAACAGGTGAAATTCTCTGTGGTTATAACAAGATTCAAACATGAATGAAAAAGAGCCTCCTATTCCATTTTCAGGCATTCTCTCAGGTGCTGAATATTCATCTCCATCATTTTTATACAGCTCAGATCTGAGTGTGTTAAGACTGCTTTTACATGTTGTAATCTCTCACCTTTGATTACATCCATTTGAGTTTTTTTTCTTTTGATCTCCAAGCTTATGTGCCTCTCTCAGATCAGAGGAACGTGGGGCCGAACGAAGGTAAAAGCTTAAAAACTAGCCTCTGCAACCCCTCTCCTCCCCTTCTTTCTACTCTGCTTTCTTTATTGTAGTCTTACAGCAGTGCATAAAGCCAGACATGGCATTCCTCATGATCCGAGGAAGGAAGTCTTGAAGCCGGGGATTTGGAGAACCTTGGTCCCTTACAAGTTTAAATTGAAACCATTGCTCTGCTCCTCTTTTAACCCAGCCTAAGCAGGAGCAGACAGTCTTCATTAGAGTCGCTCACTGGAAAGAGGCTGCCAGTGGCTCTGACGAGACCTTCTCATAATAGCACTCTACGCCTAAGCTATAGTTTGTAGCCTGATTATAGCTGTGTCTGTTTGTGAAAAGCAGTTGAAAACCGAGGGAGTTGACTGATAAGAGTTATCACTGGACACCAGGCATGGCTTAGGTGTTGGAAAAATGATTCTAGCTTTACCAATCCCATGCCATCCTGCCTGACCTGGCTGCCCTCCAAAAGAAGTTTCCATCATTAGCACGCCTGGTGTCCTATCTGTTCAGGAAAGCCTCATAGGCCGAGATATCATAGTGGACATAATGATTTCCGCTGAGTCGTGAGCGCTGCTTCCGATTTGCATAGAGAAGCTTCACTGTTAACCTGTTTTATTTTGCTTTTCTATTTAAATGAAGTCAAAAAACATTTAATTATGTGGCAATGTTTGCAACGAACTGCGTTTATATATATTATGTATAACTAAGCTAACATTTGCACTTTTTTGTGTGTTTTGATGCCGAGATCCTGAACATCATGACATTTTTCAGTTTGACTTTTTTCCTTTCGACAAATCAGTTTAATATCAACAATAAAACATCTTATTATTCAATTTAGTTTAAACTTTAATCATCCCCACAGGGCGTTTCAAGGCAGGCATAAAAACACAAAGCACACGAGTAACATGAAAGTCCATAAACCCATGTAAAATGCACACAAATAGACACATAAGGTATCTATTCACATTAGGGATACGCTGGTATTTATTTTATTCAGGGCTTATACAGATTATTAAAAGACAGTAGTAGCCTTTATTTGGGACCAATAATTATTTACATCCATTTTTGTAGTGTGAAAATTAACAAGTATACAAGTCTTACATTAAATGTACATAGTTTAATATTAGAACATTTATAAAAATAAAGTGTGTCACCCAGTGACAAAAGCACTCAAAACAAATTTGACTGGATTTACTTGACATGTCATCAATATTTCTGCCAGTCAAATAACACTGTAGGTGAGACATTGGTGACAGAATAGTCATAGATTGATTGATCAGTTGTTCGATTAATTGCCATTATTGCATCATTGTCTGGTTATTTTTAAACAACTTTTGTGCGCTTATAGGAAAAAAAAATAGTTTGTTTAAAGTTACATCTTCAGCCTTATTAGTGTAGCTACTGTAGCCCAAATGGTAGAGAGCCCCTAGTGTCAGTTTCACCACTTTACAGGAAGATGAATGATGAATGTGGGTGAATAACACATCCTTTCATCTCAAGTTAACAATTAATTAATTTTTCATATTTATATTTTTTCAGATGTGGGCCAAAAATATCATTATGGCTGCCCTACACTCTAAATATCGGCATGGGCCATTGGCAAACTCGTTTTTTATCACATTTATCACAGTCAGAAATACTCATTAATAACAGAAAAACACTTTAATTGGCATAAAAACTGAGGTGAAGTGCTGATTCTGATAATCAGGAAAATGTTGAACATTAGCTCATTGATGAGAATAATTGGTCAGCCCTGACGCACAATTTAGCTGTTATAAAAAGTCTCTATAATAACAGATATTTAGATTATGGAGGATTTTCATGAAACACAAACATTTGCAATTCCAGTAAAATGACCCTGATTGATTTGTACTGAATTACACATGCTTTTTGGCTATAACTCTTTACTGTAACTTCAAAGTTAATTTTACTTCTACAGCACCTGACACCTCCTGGCACCTGAACTGTGCTGATACACATCACAGTACATAGGGTATTCTGTTCTGCTGTGGCATCTTGCCATTTAATATGTTTTAGCCTGATAATGGCAAATTACCATTTTGCACTTTTTCACTTTTCACTCTACACTTCTAACTAGAGTCTGTTCTCCAGACTCTCCATACTCAACTCTGTATGTTATAACTAGTTTTTTTTATTGGTATATGTATGTTTTTGTGTGCTTTTATGTTGGAGCTGTTGTGATATTGCAATTTCCTTTAGAATTGATGAAGTTGCTGTAATCTAATCTAATTCTAGACTGTTAAAGAAAGTACACAGCACTCTTGCTCCTGTTGAAACATCTGCTCTGTAAGTTCATTGGCTAATAAAAACTTGCTGTGTCATACTGCTCCGTATGTGTTTTTGGCATGAATTTTCCATGTTTTCACAGGCTAAGAGGTGATTGATGTGTTGGGGAAGGAAGGGCGATGGTGGGTGGCACCTATGCTGTACACTGTACCCACCGTGATCCTTTTAATTTTCCAGCTTTCTCATTTAGGCTGGTTAGCGACATTATGTAGTAACCATATTAATGCTCAGCTCAGTTCTGATTTTCAGTGTAGCTTGCACTTAGACTGCAGACAATACAATTAATTTAGTACCACATTTAGTAATTCTATTGTAAACCTAGTAGCCTACACAGTATCAGTCATATGGTTACCTCTAGCCTATCTGTTAGCCTATAGCTATCAGTATTAGCTTTAGCTAATCTATTTACTGTTAAAAAATGTTTGTATATGGCTTTGTGTCATGAAGGTGAAAGCTTGTTTAGCCCTTTCTGCCCCCTCAGGTTAAGCAGTGACAGATGTGGAGTCACTGGATTTACTCCTTCATTTCTACAGATTCTGTAAAGTTTGCAGTCTGGAGTCTGTAGATACTAGTTGTTACCATCCACATAGCACTTTACTCAATTCATTAGCTAGAGCCAAGTAAACAAACATGCTGCTTTCCCCATGCTCCCCCAAAGACTATCCCTGTCGACGGACTTTACATTTTTATTCCAAATGTCTTCAGAGATCGACTCTTAATCGATTGTATAAATAAAGAAGAATTCGGTTGACTGCTTCACCCTTCCTTCACATATCCTCAGACACCCTAATCTTGGAACAGTAGGAAAAAGATTCCATTGTGTCAAGCCATCTTCTGAATCCTATTATCCAGTATAAATACTGACCTTGCAAAGCAGAATTTTAAATAAGCCTTTTGCCCTAGCAGAGGAAATGGTTCTGAAGCCTTGTTGCAGTAAGCCCTCCATTAGAATGACGTGTACAGCAGTGTTATAAAAGCTGCATGCTACTGAATGCAGGAACTACATGTTGGAGTGATTAGCCTGCACACAGGGTAACACTGGATGTCTGACACATGTGTTCGCTCCATGTGGT
Organism: Crenuchus spilurus; assembly: GCA_036984385.1. Classification (NCBI taxonomy): domain Eukaryota; kingdom Metazoa; phylum Chordata; class Actinopteri; order Characiformes; family Crenuchidae; genus Crenuchus; species Crenuchus spilurus. Next base: position 2,524 of record BRDA01014778.1, on the reverse strand, counting down.
GTGCCTTGCACTGCATTTTTGCATCCTGTACACACCTCTCTACAGCTCACTACATTGCCCTTGGTCAGTTGTGCTGGTGATAAAGGTTAGTTAGCGAGATCTGCTACAGTACAAATGAAAAAAAACATTTATCTTAGGATTCTGGCTTAGAGCGATGGGTCTTTATGTAATTAAATGAACTATTATTGCTATTAGTAATTGTTATTTCCTGCTTCATATTGTTATATTCCTGATTTGTGTGTGTGCATTTGTTTGGGCATGTTTCAGGTGTGTGTGTGTGTGTGTGAGTGGATGAGAGGCTGTCCGTGGTGGATTTGGTCCGTGTTGTTGGGGCAGGGTAGGTTGGGCCTCCCTACAGTGTCAGGAGCAATCGGCCCTAAGCCAGTATTAATTAAAGGATCTAGACCGAGCTGGCTGAGATGGGAGAGACCTGAGTGCTCAGCGGCCACAGGGGGGTCTCACTCACTCACTCACTTACTCAGTCACTCAATCTGGGAGGATGGAAATGCTATATAAAGTTCATTCAAACTCTGAGATTACCAAAACAACAGATTAAGACAACATTTCTCACCTTTTTTTTTTCTGTCAGAACATTTGGAGTGCCTGGTCCGTGATACAGCACATAACTGGCTTGATCTGCAACCTCCACTGAAATTCATCCAGTGCGTCGTGCTTCACTGACTCGGCCCTAGCGATGAGCTTCCAGGATGTTATTATTGCAGGTCTGGTGGAAGCGCTTATGCATGAAAAAACCTGAATCCTGCCTGATTCTCTAATGGTGCTGCAAATGGCCAGATCCGTGGGCGAGTTTCACTCTGCTTACTGACCCCAGATTGTTTAAGAATGGCAGAGACTAAAGATATGGCTTTTTTGGGGTTTGCAGCACATTGAGGAAGCATTGTTTGTCATTAGGCCAGGACTTGTCATCCTGCACTCATGAAAGCGGCACCTCTCATTTTGATCAGGCATTTGCTGCCAATCCCAGCATGCCTTTGTTTAGTGAGGCAAATTGAACCCCTTATAGGCGGCTTCCAAACATCAGGCCCTTGTCCAGTCTAAATCCCCAGACTCCCCTGATGCCGGTCTCTTGGATATTGCACTTACTTTCTCCGATCTTCAGTGAAGTGCTGAGTGATATTACGTTGAATCTGTAAGAATGTAATGAGAGGGGACTTCATTTCAACACTCTTCCATGGATGTATGTACAGGAACTGCATACATTGTGTATTAAACTGGAATACTAAATACGGAATTTAGAGTAATTCCACAAGCAAAAGCTGCTGAAGCCTGCATTCCATGCTGTCTCACTAGAAGGCTGTAAAAGACATCTCACAGGCTAGATGAATGGCAGAATTAAATAGCCCTGCAGTCTTGTGGAATTTTTGGTAACACATGTTAAGTCCATGTGCCTTTAAGTACTGAGAAGATCAGATATTTAGTTTGGGCATCTCTCACCCTATGCTTTTCCTTTCTCCTTATAATATTTCTCCCAATGCATGTTTTGATTGGTATAGACAGTTTCTCTTTGATACTCAGTCTCTCCAGGACTGGACCATCACAGCCTTCTCTGCTTATTTTCTGTGCCAGTAGGTAATCAGTACTTTTTGCAGACAAACACATGCAGTACCTTTACTGTACCACTGGAGGGCAAGGCACACTAACCAGGCCATTGACTGGCAGCTCTAGAGAAAGTGTCGGGGATTAGACTAAGCATAGCTCTGTCCAAAACTGGAGTGCTCAGTCACATAAACATGCTGTTTGGAGCGGAAATCAGACGAGTGTGGTGTCTTCCTGAGCAAATCCAAAGCTGTTTGTTGGGTCTGTTTGGGTATCCTACCCATGTTGCCACCCCACCCATCTGTTCCAGTGGCCTTCAGCGGGTGCAGTGTAGGGCCAAGAATCTGAAATGACAGTTTGTGTGTGCGTGTGTGTTCCTTCTGTACTGTAAAGAGACACCACAGGCTGTGTCTTTGCTTCACTCCATTTCACTTTGCTCTACTGAATGTTAGAGCCAGAGACTGCTTGACCCTCATTCTCCTTACACTGGGCCTCAGCTACCTGTGGTGCAGCTAAGCAATCCATCTTTCTTTCTCTCTCTCACTCTCTTGCTCACTCACACACATTCACACATACACAGTCTTCCTCTGACAAAAAGCACACTGACATCTTAATGTTAAAGTCTTCTATTGGAGAGGGGTTTTTTTTTAATGTACTTCTTTTTTTAACATTTCAGATGAATTACATAATGGCTGCAGATTATAAGAAAACAGAACTAGAGGACTGATGCTCTTTCTGCATAGTATGTATGATGTTTTTTCTGCCATTGTGTTTTATGAATTGCTTCTGGAATAGGAGGACTGTTTAAAGTTTTGTATAGCCTCACTAAATGCGAGTAAGGTGATCTGAATAGGAGTGTGTGCTGTGTGTGCGTGTGCTGCAATATTTTTCAGGTTAAATGGATAATTGGACATACTGTTATCAGTCTATTTGAATTTATGATGAATATATATATATATATATATAT